>JAQBSW010008638.1:0-33037 GCA_029291075.1 Eudiplozoon nipponicum
TTTGTTCACATATTTCTATCTTGTTTTTCTTTCCAATTTATATATAAAGATATGTTCATGAGTAGATATTTGAGAAGACCATGCGAAAGAAAATTTTCTTATATCTAATAAAATTTCTTTTTGTTTTTGCACATAAAAATAATACTATATTCTTTCAACAGTTTTATTTACATCACTCTCGCCATAACTTATTTCACACTGGATGAGATTAGACAAACCTGGAATTGAAGATTACTGTAAAAGAAAGGAAATGGAAATTTTGTCTGTCAGACATTTCTTGAATGATTGCGCTTGCGAGTGTCATATTTTGAGTATTCACGATTTTCTTTCGTGGATTGTCAATTTGCACTATCAGTTTCGCAAAGATACGATTGATCCGCATTTCCAAGTCCGCATCCTGTCGGTGTACGTGGCGGTTAGATTCTGAGTCGTACCTATCCTCCGAAGGCTTCAACATAGTTCATGCTAACCACTGTAAATGAAGATCAATCTAAGCTTCGTTGACTGTCAACATCTCGGTGCCTCATTTCCAATCAACAAATATTAGATCATGCCTCATTTCCAGCGGTTAGTATGAACAATGTTGAAGCCTTCGGGGGATGGGGACGAATCAGAACCTAACCGCCACGTAGACCCACAGGATGCGTACCTGGAAATTGGGATCAATCGGATCTTTGCGAAACTGATAGTGCAAAGCGCCAACCAATGAATCCAAATCGTGAATGCTCAAACTGGAAATTTTTTTGATCATTCTACGCGTCCGGAATAGCAATTTAAAAAAATCGTGACATCACGGATAAGCGTGTTTGTCAATTCATACGGTTTACTTTTATTTATTATATGAATATCAATTTAGATAAGCGTGCACATTTATGCGTGTATAGGTTTTTGTGTTGTGTTTATGTGTGTGTGAGTATGTGTAGTTTCGTGTATACATGTAAGAATAAGAGAATAACTATTAAGGCCGGATATTGGGACAGACAAAAATACTTTAGGAAATAAAATAAATCTAAATAGACATGTCTTGAATGAGAATATCACATTTGCCACAAGTTTTCTCCGCGAGTATGATGAAATGAAGTCCTGAATATTTGAAAAAAATCCAGAAAATCGGGTTTCAATAACATTTCCGGACATGAGGTGTAAGGATGGTTCCAGTGACAGGATCATTGAGAACCCATCAGTTAATTTTTAAATATATATATGTATATAATAGCATATATATGTATATATATATATATATATATATATATATATATATATATATATATATATATATATATATATATATATATATATATATAGTCTTGATTATTAATTGGCATAAATGCTCAAGTTGTGATCTTAGGTAATGCAGAATATCATTTAAATGAAAGGTACATTTTAGGCTTGATGAGCAACGAGAGTGGTGAGCCACTGATGGATAGCTGCGAGTAACATAGACTATACTTAAATAGTACAAACTTCAGACGTTGCGCCGCACGGCGTCCTCCAGGCTCTAGACAACGGCGAACTCAAATAGATCATATAGCAATTAGTTATAGACGGTGCGGTTGCATTGTCGTTTTTTAGGACAGTTATTTCGACTCGGCCCATTCACTTAGCCATTGTAGATTTGTACGGAAATTTTCCGGAAAAATAAATAAGAATAACCCCAAGTAGGTGTAAACAAACTCGAATAACCGTCCGTCCGACATAAATATGGAGATGTTCTATAGTCAAAACCAACCGGTTTTGATGGTGAAAATCCGAATTTACTTTGGACGGAAGTTAAGCTGCACCAAGCACAATGCAGGTACTACTTGTAGAAATAATCGTTGGGTCTTTGTAAAATCTATTGAGATTCTAGGAAACTGTGCCAAGTTCCAGCTGACTAGGCTTATACTAATATTCTCAGAATTGTAAGACGCCAAATAAAGATCAGACTAAAAGTCGATCCGGAATCCTTTTGGAACAGGAAGGTCGAAGAGAGAAAAACACGTATCAGGTAATAGCTGTTTGTTCCAACCTCTCCGTGCCACAGGTTCGAAGAAATTAAAAGTTAGCGAAGCTATAGATAATAGAAACAACCATCTAATATCCGATAAAATAATTCAGGTTGGCTGAGCACCTGCTTGAGTCCCAATTTCCGAAAGCATGCCTGTATCAAAAGTGTTAGATTTTAACGCAAACAACTATCAGATTTAAAAATACAGGATGTAATCCCATCTATTAAACGTTTGAACGATGCATCCCCGATGATTTGCTTCCGAGCCTATTTATGTATGGTAACAATATAATTTCGGAGGCGTTGACTAACCTATTTCATATAATATGGAATAAGGAGACTGTGTCACCTGCCTAGAATGAATCGGTCATCATTTCTATCTTAAAATGACAGTCGTAATTAATATGGTAATCATCGTGGCATAAACTTAACTCCAGTCGTGTCTAGGTTATTTGTTTCGATTATTCTACTTTATTTTAGCGCTTAGCGCGAATCACATACTAGAGAAGAAATACCAGTATTCCGATCAGGACGAGTTTGTATAGATTATATATTTACGTTAATGCAAGTTCTTGAACAACGGCATTTATATCACCGTCCATTATAGCCGTCTTTCTAGACTTCAAGGGTGCATTCAACTTGGTGGATCGAGAAGTGGTGTACCAACTAACTTTGTAAATATACGCGCTCGCTGCACAAAAATTCATGGTTGCGTTAGGGTCTACAGCTAATTAACACACGACTTTACTACGACCAGTCGTGTTCGTAAAGGCGGCCCTCTTTCCCCGTTTTGTTTAATTTTGTAATAGATGAACAACACTCTTCCATACATTCAGGATGCAGGTGTTCAAGGTCTTCTGGGCGGTATATTAATCGATTTTAAATATCCATTCGATATCGTATTATTATTGGATAATCGAGATTCCGCTCAGGCCGCCTTGAATTGGTTTTCAAAAAAGAAGTAATCAATGATTTTCAGTACTTGACAGATTAATGATGATGATGCCGGCGCGACTGGACAACGCGCCTGCCGACAATTCTGATATTTTTGTGGCGACGAGTTTACTAATCGTTGTGTGCCATCTTGGTAATTTCTTTCTGTCTTACATTTTATTTTTTCTCAAGGATTGAGCTGCCTGTATGGTATTGACACGCCAGATACTAATGCTTCACGTGGCCAGCACAAGCCAAACGTCGGCCAAACTGTTAGCCAGGCCAGCTTGCGTAATCAAAATTTTCGGTCACGATCGAATAGTCGTAAATCGTCATTGTCCCGCGGTGCTAGTTCTTTGCTTTCACGACTCAACTATCTTAGTTTTAATGCGACAAAAGCGAATCGACGTCGTTCTTCCCTGGCCAGTTCTTCGCCAAATCAAAATGAACAGCAACTGCATCAGAAGAAATCTGATACAGTAAACAGTCAGGCTGATGGCGAAACAGCTGCGATGAAATCTGGATGCTTGTGCTACGTTGACAGGCCGAACGCTTCAGTGCACGAGCTGGCGTGCAATCATCAGCGCCTACATTATCATCAGTTGGGCACAACCGACGAAGAAGAGGAAGAAGAGTATAGAAGGCCAGATGGCACTACTTTATTGACGAGTACAGGTCAGGTTATTCGAATGGTGGCTGTACAGCAGGCGCCTGACTTCGGCATCGGCCATTCAGGCAAGTTTCTGCATCACTGGTTGCCGCGTAGCCGTAGTTTGGCTTACTTTGATTATCATGATTAACCACAATCGTTAGGAGCCCGATGTCATGCATTTGTCAGCATTAAACTGTATTCAACTAAGGTAAACTGACTACCTAATTGCTCTTAACGACGGAATCAAAACACAGAATCGAATATCTAGATTTGCCCCACGGTGAATTCAAGAGAAGCTTACGCTAATGAAACAATAGTAGTCCACTTCTTCTTCTTTGGTGGATGCTGTTTACTGCTTGATTCTTGGAAATGTAAATCTGTCTCAGCTAAAGGAAAATTGCACATATTGATTGGTAAATGGAATAACTTACTGGCGACTCATCAGTAGGAGCCGGTATTACCCTTTCCGTTCATGCTCCCTTTGGTTTATCCTTCTGGTCACAACTGAACTAATTTGTTACTAGGTTAGCAACACCTAATACATACTTGCATATATATTAGGTCTCCGCAACAAACAATATTTAACTGTTATATATAGAATTGAATGATGTCATGCTTACCGCGAAATGTGATAACTGATATCGATCAAGGCCAGGGTGTATGGATTTACTGAAGTAACAGGTGTTCTGAAATTGTTGTAATTCTCAATTTCGGTGAACTATAGCATACATTGATATTCATCATGAATGAATGTCGTTGCGATACTGAATTAATTGAAATTACCTGATCTGCGTTTTGACTAACGCAGCTTTCATTGTTCCAGTAATTTTCTTTTTTCATAATATTTCGATCTACGGTAATGTAGATCGAAATATTATGAAAAAAGAAAATTACTGGAACAATGAAAGCTGTGATATTCATCATGTTGGTACCATGTACCGACTCCGAAACCATAGTGTTAGTACCATGTACCTTTTCGGTACAATGTTGGTATCAGTAAATACGAAGCGAATGTGCATGAGATTATACTTTCCGTTCATGCTATCTTTGGTTTATCCTTCTGGTCACAACTGAACTAATTTGTTACTAGGCTCGCAACTCCTAATACATACTTGCATATATATTAGTTCTCCGCAACAAACAGTATTTAAATGGAATAACTGTAAAAGGTTTCTGAAAATTATAAGAAAAACGCCGCCAATCGCAAATACCCTTCAAGTGCTGACGACCCACAGCCCGTTTAACTGGCCCAACCTTCGATTGTTTCATATTCCCTGTTTTAATTAAAACATATCTAACAGCAACGACAAAAGTGATGCAACCCTACGAAACCAAAAGGCAATGTGTATCAGTAAACCTTTTGATGGAGGCGCACCATCTTAAATGTTTCTTTAAATCAAGTTTGCGAGCTTGAAGTAAACTCCAAGCTCGCAAACTTGATTTAAAGAATTGTTACCACCACCCGCGCAATCAATTATTGTTTGATCTTAAATTTTTAATCGAAGAATTAAAAAAAACCGGTGACTTCTCGGATACATTATACCCAATTTGTCATTTTTAAATTAAAATATCAAATAAATAAATTAATCAAGCCATAATTGTATAAATGTATTACCTACTTCAACACAGAACTTATTTCTCAACTAAAATTACAAATTTACAATAATGGCTGAACTAGAAAGTATAAAGCACTGTCGGATTATATAACCTCATCAGATATTTCACCAATTCATGCAATAAGCGGTGTATTGGAACAATTGAATTTTAACAGGTAATCCAAAGTTTACACAAGAAATTGCAATTAGTTTTTTCAAGTCTGTCTCCTTTTACGCCTAACTAGGTTAATAAATAATAGCGAATTCGCTTGAGTAATAGCATGCGCACTTTGTACACAGTACAAAGTTTAACTAGTAAAATCAAGTTGTATTTCATTATTTATATCGCTTATACCTTGGACGGTAATTTGAAAACACAAATCTCCATTAACTCAGTTGGTCTCGGGAAATTTAACGGATTAGTTTCTATATGCGTTCATTTAATAAGAACGCACAATATATACATATGGAAAAAGACATATTGTCAAATAAGTAAAGAGTAGGCGTTTTAATAAATCCTAGAAAATGTACAGGAAAATAATCTATCAGTCTGTCAATCTGTCTGGCAGCACTGCGATCTCGTGTCTAGAAAACTCGTTCGAGTTTTCAATGATATGTTGCGCAATTACAGACGTGCATTCACCGTTTTATTTGAAGCAGGCGTTTACGTTGCGATGCGTTCTCATTCTAGCAATCAACCTTCCAGTTGTTCGTCATCGATAACTTGCGAATGTATGTTGATAAATAATAATTTAGGTTGACAGCAACGGGTGTTTCTCTTTAATTTCTGGAAAAGGCAAATGTGTTATCTTAAACAGCACTCTTAGTTTCGCAGCATTAGATTTATTCAGTCAATTGAAGCGCGTAATTATTAGGCCCAGGTTTCTACATATCTTACTTACTAATAGTAACTCGTCAGACCGAGGGAATTGCGTTTGCATCCAGATGTTTTGTTGTTTACTCTCCGCAAGACTTCTTGTTTGTCCAAGATCATACGACTTTTCCTTATCTCACAATTGAATATTAAAGGCTAATGCCAGTTACTGTTGAAAGCGAAAACAGCTGTACTGTGCATCATTTGGTTTTTCTCAACCGCAATGTCTTGTTGGTAAAATTCTCGAGTTGTAGATTAAAAATGCTCTATTTGGCTTTTTGGGAAATATTTTACCATTCAAACTAGAGTTTGTTGCCTGATCTAACGAAGCATACATAAGCACAAAAACGGATATGTGATTCTTTCAAATGGTGGATTTCAGAAGAGCCTATGCTTATAAGGCGTAATTAACAAGACGAACGACAGTATGCTTGTCTTGGTGCTTATTGAAGTAGACTGGTGATTACGGAGTAGTTTGCAACATTTGTTCAAGGCAGTTTAGGCAAGGCTATCACGTCGGGATATCTCGGCAACAGTCACCAGAGATCCTAGCTAAACTAAATCCCTGACAGCAGAGCACTATTTATCGCAATCATAGGTTCTGGATAACTATTTAAATAGCCACCGTTTTCGATACGTTTAGCTTATGACTGCACCCAATAGACACTTGTTGTGCACAATTAATGGCCTTCTGGAGCGCGTCTACCTTTTCTGCCATTGGAACAGCATCGTCTTCGTATTCGAGTCAAACAAAAAGACCACCGTCACCGATCTCCACTCCCGTGAATGACACACAATGCAACTGGGTACAGCGGTTCTCACTAGGGCGAATATACGCCTATAAGTCGTTATAACAGGCGTTCCAACAATCGACCTATTTTGGTCGGTATGCTGTAATATCTAGCCTAAGATATATATATTACAGCGACTAGTTTGTATAGAAAAGCAAAATTAAAGAATATTAAAAATGTTTGTGATGTAACTGGCTTGCTCATCCAATTCTGGTTTGTATCCCCACCTGAGTTGGCAAAGTTCATTTATCTCACACCTTGCGAATTATTGTGCTGATAATAGAGGTGAACTTCTTGATGTAGCACAGATCAGCCTGATACCACGATAGTTAGCAAGTGGATGTACATGGCAACGGCATTTCATTTATTTAAGATAGATTCCTCCGTCCAGATAGCGGTAATTAGCTTGTGAAGATCCTTTTTTATCTCTATTTAATCGAGCATTAAAACTTCTGAAGGGAAATTACTGACTCTGGCAAATTTGCGGTCCCTCATAAGACCACAATTCTGCTTCTCGATGAAAAATTTAGAGTCTTAATGCCATCTTAGTTAAAATTACAAATTTAAAACGGGTCACTTTCTCGTTATCCACACCAACTGCAATAAATTGTTGATTGAAAAGAGATTTTTGAGCAGCTAAAACGTCGAATAGGAGCGTGCAATTCAATTAGTTTGTTACGCTTCCACTTTGTTTCCAACTCAGCCACACAAAGCCAATGCTGCTATTCATCTGCTGTATGGTTGAAAAAAACATTTTAGTGAATCTTACGAACCATGTTGTGCTGTCCTAGTTCCGCGGCAGATGTCTCGTTTTGAAGAGTTTCAGTGTTAGAATGCATAGCAAAAACAGTTTATCATCTTTACTCTTAAGAAGATAAGCCGAAGCTTTCTTAAGCTTTTCATGTATAACGTTCAATATGTTATTTTCTTTAACTACAAGCATATCCGTCACTGAAGACGTTTTGCGCAATCGAATTCGTTTTCATTGTTCGGATAATCGGACGCACTACAGGCGGTCTCATGAGACACAATTTATATCGGATTATGATGACCGGAAGACTGTGATCAGATCCAATGTTTGAATAAGTAGAACAATCGCGATGCGCTCTTGTTTATTTGAAACAGGATAACCATCGTCCGATTAACAAGATGTGGTATATTTGAGTACCATGACATGCCACCGTCCCATCTGCATGGGTTTCATCATTGCGCACTTCGAAAGATACCGCGTATAGTTATAAAATATCGAGCTCCCCGTGATGATGTGAAGGCTAAGAACAAGTTTAAATTGTCTGATACCGTTTTCACAGCTATTTTTAGCCACAATCCACCTTCGTGCAGCTCCTGTCCTCGCGAAGTGTCGGCCAAGTTTGGCATTGGGATCACCGAAAATCAAAAGCATATTCGAACGCTATTCTAGGTCAGAGGCAAAAATCAGATAACATTTCGCGGAACTAATTATTCTCAGTAGCAGATTGGTCGAGAGTTGGGGCGTGCAAGTATGCGATTTCCAGAGCCAAATTTCGTGTACGGAACCCGGCATAAGCTCTACGCGAGTTGGCAGATCTCCAGCCGAGGAGGGCTGTCGCCTCAACATTGGATAACAGAAGGACAACACCATACTTGGCTTCATTGATCACACACGGATACGACAATACAATCGCCTTTTACCTTTAACGATGTTTGAATAAGTGCTTAAATCAATTCTTGTCTCCTGGGAACAATTAATGCGGATACCATGCTTCTGCAGCTCGGCAGTTGCAAGAGACAGCCTGGCTCGTAGGGCAGGAGCCCGCCTTTACATTTTAAAAGACGATCGACAAACTATCTTGAGTTTAAGCGTAAACATGGGCCACCAAATGCTGCTAGAAGTCGTTGCATGTTTTGGAGTCCTACCGGTCCAGCACCAGTCGCCCTCCTTCTAATTATCCCTGGAACTCGTGCATGTGGGCATGGGTTTTTACTTCTGCTATCGTCGGAACAGAGAGGAGACTCAGGCATTATTCGACCTTTGATTGGAGGTTTTAGTTAATTGCTGTCATTATTGTGATGAATTTCCGCGAGCTGCGTTCGCGGGTTGGCGCTTTGCACTACCCGTTTCACAAAGATCCGATTGATCATTATTTTTCAGTATGCATCTGTTTTGTCTTTGCTCAGGATGGGTACGTTTTCGACCCTTTCTTCCGAAGGCTTCAACATCGTTTCTACTGACAACTGGAAATGCGGTGTTAAACAAACTTTGTGCGCAACTGCCCTTCAAAACAGTCATTATTTACTCTACTGAGTACGAAACGATGTTGGTCGTTCTTCATATCTTGATGTACAGCCATCAACTCTGGGGGTCCAATTTTACGCCTATCTGTAATTGCGCTACTATTTAGATATTCTTTGACAATATTTCATTCATTATATTTTTTATTTTAATCCTTGTAAATAATATTTATAATAAAATTTGTTTAATTCAAGTTTTAGCTTGAATTAAACATCAACCCCCTTGTAATTTACCAGTCGTTGAACAACAACAGAAGTAACGTCAGTCACATTTACTGACGCGATTCGACATTCCATGATCATCATCAGAATACGACGGCAAACTGACTGGCGAGGATCAAACCGCACTCCATATATATATATATATATATTCTTTTGAAATGCGAGCTTTAATAAAATTCATTGTACCCTTCCTGTGTGCAAAAACAAAAAGAAATTTATCAAATATAAAGAAATATTTCTTATATCTGATAAAATTTCTTTTTGTTTTTGCACACAGGAAGGGTACAATGAATATATATATATATGGAAAGCAAAATTAGACATGCGGCTCTCATCTTTCAATATATATGCATTGCGGTTTGATCTTCGCTAGTCAGTTTGCCGTCGTGCTCTGATGATTATCATGGAAGGTCGAAACACGTCAGTTCGCGTGACTGACGGTAGTTTTGCTGTGTTATTCGACGACTGGTTAAATACAATTGGATTGGTGTTTACTTCATGCTCACAAACTTGATTTGAAGAATTGTTACCACCACCCGCGCAATCAACGATTGTTTATCCTTGTTATTTAAAAGAACACTTTCACTTACTCTTATCTTTTACTTTATTCTTCTTATTTTTAATCGTGTGGAATTTCAGATGTGAGCTGTTTATCTGGTGGGCGAAAAGCTTGCGTAGAACCGGTTGGAGAGTCTGCGGGAAAGAGAGACAAGAAGGCAGTAGCCTATAAAGGAGTTGATGAAAAAAAGATTAGTTGCGTGAAGACAATTGATTCTGGTGCATGCAGTGAAACAATTTTTCCAAATGAAACCAAAACCAAACGGTCCAAACACACTGATGTCAGTACTAAGCAAATGGTTAACAAAGATGCCTCCATATGTGGTGAAAATGCGTCGTTCAGTGGAGGCACTGCGAAAATTACTCAGCCCCGGTCACCTACTATGCCGATTACCACCGGTTCACAAAGATCGGTGTTGATTTTCTGTTGTGCCATGTAAGATTTCTGATTTGTTACAATGTATATTTCATGCTCGATCGGTGCTTGATTAATGTTGAAATTGAAGGTTGTTCTGGGAAGAATTGTTTCATTGATAAATGCGTGTGGCTATTACTTCCCTTAGTAATTGCTCCTCTAGTCGAAGGTCGGGTTCATATTTAAATTAGCTTATTTGCCATACAAACTTTAATTGCACTATAATTTATCAGATTTTGTGTAGCACTTGCACCGTACACTTCACTGGACCAACACCATTTTCAATTATCGTGTAATATGATTTTGGAAGGAACTGCACAAACTAATCAGTGCAATTAGAAAGTAGTTCGTTCAAAACGGTTGGACACGTGCCATTGTGGTGCCCAACCTGCAAATGGATGGCATTTGCACTACCACGAAAACGATCACTTGATGAGGGAGCAGCACCATAGTCTTACTAATCGAAGGATAACCGAATTGGCGAAAATTTGCAGGTTTATAGCAACAAACAGAATTCAGTTTAAAGGCCTGGTTAATTATTTTTTTGGCTTTGGCTCCTCTGGATACCTTTGCTTTTTTCCATCAATGTCGAAGTTTGGAGAAAGCTACTCTAGCTTTCACGATTCTAACACTCACCTCGTCAGACAAATTGCCTGAGTTATTGATAGGGCAGTCAAGGTATGTAAACCTGTAGACTATGTCCAGATCTTCACTCTGCAGTCGCAGAGTTGGAATGAGTGACCATTTTAAAACTACCTTACATTTAAGGAGTGCGAATTTCATACCGAAAGACGGGACAAAGACTGCTAATCTATTTAAAATGACCTGAGCTATATCTTGATTGTCGAATAATAATACAATATCGTCTGTATATTCGAAATCGACTTGTTTACCGTCTGGGCGAACTTCAGCTTCTGAATCCTGAACGAACGAAGGGATGTTGTTTATAATAGCATATATTTGAAGAAACCACTACTTGTAGCAAAGCTGTGTGTTAATCTGATGTAGACCTTAACCCGACAAGAAATGCTTGTGTGGAGACCGCGTATATTTTCAAATTTTGTGGGTACACCACTTTGCGATCTATCAATTTGAATGCACCCTTGAAATTCAGAAAGACGGCTATTGTGGGACAGCTTATACAAATGCCACTGTTCAAGAACTTGCTATAGCTTAAGTATATTATCTGTAAAACCTCGTTATGATCGGAATTCGGCCTGTTCTTCTCTGCTGTGTGGTTCACGTGAAGCGCTAAGACGATGTAGGTTAATCGAAGCAAATAACCTGGACACGATTGGGGCAAAAAATTATACCACGATGGTTATCACATGAATTACGATTGCCTTTTGTAAAGATTGGACTGATGGTTGACTCATTCAAAGCAAGCGGCACGGGCTCCTCATTTCATATGGTACGAAAAAGGTTGATCAGCGCTCCACCAATTATACCGCTCGGAAGCAAATCATTTGGACTTGCAGATTTGCGAAGTTTAAAAGATAAGATCGCGTCCTGCATTTTTAACTCTGGTGGTTTTTCGCGATTAACATTTCACGCTCCTGATACAAGGGTCATTTGGAAATAGGAACTGACGCAGGTGCCAAAGAAAATTGATCTTTGAAGTTTTTAGCCCGCCTATCAAGACTACTTATTTTATCGGCTATTTAATGGTTGTTTTTATCATTTTTAGTTACACTAACTTTTAATTTTCTCAGACCTTTTTCGGGGATAAGTTGGAGTAAGCCGCGGCCATTGCCTGATGGGAACGCTTCTTCCGTCTCTTCACCCTTTCTGGTCCCAAAGGGTTCCAGATCGACTTCTTTACTGCGCTTAAATTGGCGTTTTTGTTTCCACGAGCTTTATTATGAGCCGAGTCAGGTGGAATTTGGCGGCTTGTTTCGAATATCTCCATAGGTTTTACAGAGAACCAATAACTATTTCTACGGGGACCTACAATACCGCATACAGTAGTACTTGGGTTGTGCAAAGTGGAACTTAACTTTGCCCCGAAAAAAATCCAATTTTCGCCATCATGACCATTTAGCTTTGATTTTGCAATGTCTTCATATTTTAAACAGTACTTGATTGCGCTGGTGGTAGTAACAATTCTTTAAATCAAGTTTGCTTGCTTTAAGTAAACACCAGTCCTATTGTATTTAACCAGTCGTTAAACAGAATAGCGACCAGCGGTAGTTTTGCGATGTTGTTCGACGACTGGTTAAATACAATGGGATTGGTGTTTACTTCGAGCTCGCAAACTTGATTTAAAGCATCTTCATATTTTAGTTGTAAAGACGGCTATTCGAGTATGCTTTCATCTATTTTAGGTTTATTCTTATTTATTTTTTCTGAAAATTTGAGTACAATTCTTCAGCGTATTAGAGCGTGGTCCGAGTCGGCATAAGTGTTCTAAAAAGAACGACAATTCTGGATGCAACCACGCCGCCTATTACAAATTTCTACATGATCTAGTTGACTCCATCGTTGTGCGGCAGCTGGAGGACGCCATGTGGCGCAACGTCTTACACTACGTCTGAAGTTTGTGCTACTTAAGTATAATCTATGTTCCGCGCAGCTATCCAACTGTCGCCCACCATTATCGTTGTGCATCGAGCTTAAAGTGTACCTTTAACCTTAATGAAATTAGGTGTTAATTAAGCTTCCTACTGGGACATTCATGTAAACCATAACCAGGACTATATCTGAACTTCTTGCTCTGCTTCCGTTCCGAGTAAGACGCTCCTTTGTTGTCGTCTGTGCTGCAATCGATCGGTGCCTATGCAAACATAACGTAAGGGCAACGTTGATTAAAGTTTCTGGCATTGACTTTAGTAGATCTGTTTAAGCGCGCCGCTCAAACACGGTTTTATTTACTATGATCTATTCAGTACAACAAGCTTATACTCGTGAGCTATGGACTATATCAACGCCTCGTTTACTGGATTGAGAATACTCCGTGAAGCCAGAAGTAGGAAGCCAATAACACGTAAGCAAGTATGGTGCACCCAGTTCTGTAATGCACGTATGATCCTGTATTCCGGTTTCAGATACGCAGCATACGTCGATTTCTGATTTGTCCAGCGTACGTGCAAGAGCTTATTGTTGTCCAGTTCGTACGTTAAATGTGCTGGTGTTAAAACCTAACCTAAGTTTAATGAATTATGGCTTATTTGAACTATTTTTGATAGTTGACAATCCGTTTTTTGGCTCAGTGATATAATCAGCACCCATCGTGACAACTAAAAGAGCATTATTGTTAGATTCAGAAGAGGAAAGAGAAAGAAAAAAGGGACAATCTAAGAAGGTGTCTGTTGTAGCCTGGTTTCGCTTGTCCACCTTGCACGAGCTAAGAGAAAAGGCGACTTTTTGTCCTTCGTGACGGCCGATGCAGTACTGATTCATTGTAGTGTAAAATAACATTAGGTCGCCCATTCCTAGAGGTTTCCTTCCCTTTGTTAGTCTGCGAACCAAGGCCGCTAAGCACTATCTAAACAGATGCCAATGACCAAAGTTTCCTTTTGCAGCCGAAACCTTCCCTTCGCTTCTGGTACTTCTATTCTCATTCCGTCACTACTCATTTAACTGCATAGTTAGGCAAAACTGGAGACTTCACATGAAATGGGATTATGTCTGTGTCCCATTAGACCCGGAAAGTTTAGTGCTACCATTCCCGGGCTGACTATATATTTTGTGAGCCTGACACTTGGGAGTGTCTACATACACACTGTGTTCTGGGCTATCCAGTCAATTCTGGCCAATGACTGTTTTCGAAGCAATTCCATTGCTGAACATTAAAATCCTTGAAATTGGTTGTTTAAATACGCAGTGCCATACTTTCACTGGCCAGGAGGAACATGGATGGGCGAAAAAATGTATAGCTATACTGGGACAAATTGTGTCCATTCGAGTGGACTGGTTAATTTTGCTTTATTTTCTCTTCGGTAACGTACTGTATGGTGGAATTATTATTAGGTATTATTTGAAGTGCGAGGGCTTGTATACCTTTTTGACACTAGCCGTATTCATAATAGCTAGGCTAGGTAATAGACATCATACTTACACAACCTCAACAACCACTGTGGATTAACGACCTAGTGATTTTTCAAGTCCACGAGGAATCATAAATCAACGATGAACTCCATTTCCGTACTTTATGAGTCGTCGTCCTAGCCTAGTCTTGTAGGGCTAATCTGGAAATGAAGCTATGGAAGGCAAACTTAGTTATATTTGCCATAGTACAAGAGAATAGCCAATATTGTCGCGACTTCATAACAGGACAGGGAATGCCATGCAAAATTAAGACTTTAAGGCGACACGCAGTAACAGGCTAGTGATTTTGTTTGTTTTATCATTGGGTCAACAGCGGTTTAGTACAGTTCAAAAACTGCACGATGCACTTACTCACCTGTGTATTTTATTTACGTTTTTGCAATCTATTCGATATTTTGCTTCTGCAGTGGAGCTATCAATTACGACTCTCATTTCTGTCAAATTTTTTTCTGTTTCAGACTGTTGTTTGCCAGCTTGTTGAATATGTACGTTGACTATCGTCTGTCTCGGTTGATAGACATGCATAGAAACTGGTCTTCATTTACACCAGATTCTACAAAGTCACGCTTTAGCTTTAGACACAACACTGATCACGCTAGTTTGGAGCAAGTGGGGCCGGATTTGATTCATTTATCGAGCAGAAATTTGGAAACTTTTCCACATACTGAGACTGGCGTATTGGCTTTTGCCTACCCTAAGATAAACTCTCTTCTATGCAGCGATGTTTCGAAAATATGGTTCAGTTGGCTTAGTAACATGTCACTGCCCTCTTTGGGTGGGCAAAAGTGCGCAACTGGAGCACACTCTCAATCGTCTACGAACATAAATGACATTTACGCGGCTGTTGACAACTACAACAGATTATTGCAAGCTCAAGGGAATGATGTATCACCAGATGGTTCATACTGGCCAACTAAATACAGTCATCTGCGAGGCGATTTTGTGGCGCGGAGTATTCGGGATCTTCGCAGAGAGGCCACCAGGTTATTGAAGCAACTCGATAAACTTCAAGCAATATCTGAAATCTATTTAAACTCACACTGAAAAGCGCGAGTGTGGCTGATGATGCGAAAAGGATAATTTATTTCGGCATTTTTATGCCCACTGTCATGTCCTGTCCGATAGTAAAAATCAATCTGGTGTTAATTGGCTAGCAAACATGCAAAAGCCCTCCTTAATTATTTTTTTCTCCTCAATCTGGTTATGGCATGTGAAAGAATGAACAGTCGGTTAGGCATTACATTCGAATTAGCCTAAGGCTGTTTTATTTCTTTCTGTTTTACCTTGATTGTTAAAAAATGTACCAAATTGAAAAATAAACAAATTATGCACACAAGCATCATGTATAGTGAGTTGAGTGGACAATTGTTGCAGATGGGCGTGATATTTAAGTAGATTATTAATTTTAATCCGTTAAGACACAAGAATTTCATTCATAAAGGTGAAAGATGGAGAAAAAATTTCCTTGAACATAGTCAGTGTGCCTCTATAATGTCAAATTGAAACTTTGAGGAAGGTAATTTTGTCTGTGTGCATCGCAGTCTCTGGATTGTCAAAGTTTATCATTATTTATTTATATATATATTTTTGGTTATCTATATATGTATATATATATATATATATATATATATATATATATATATATATATGAATCTCAGTACATGCATAGGTGAAAAACTTGAAGCCATAAATTGCGTTTTTATTTGATTTTAGAAGCGTTAGTGTGATTATAATTATTGTTAGTATTAATATTTTTATTTTTGTTGTAGTTGTATCGTAAACATTCTTCAACATATCTGTGCGTTTTTGCATGCTCTGTCTGTGATATAAAAGTTACATTTTAATTTATTTTTTCCGGTTTCTATTGTTTCGGTCATTTTCAGGTTTTAGAATAAATTTTTTTCGCTATGGAATGAAATAATTACCATATCTGTGTTTTGTTAGCCATGGAATTGACGCTTTCTTTCGTGGCCGTCTTTTAGGCCCCATTGTAAACGGTGAGTTCATCGCGCAAAGAAATGTGCGTTAATAATTGTCAAACGTTTTGGCGCGTTGAAGTTAGTCTGCACAATAGGGCCTGGAAGATGGTTACGGAAATCTGTGTCAAGATTTGAACAAAGGAACCTCGAATCGCAGAAAGACTATATGGTAATCTCATGCGTTTGTTCGCATAGTTTTGATTTAGTGACTCGTTTTTAATACGGCATTTAAATGGATCTAGTTCAACTTATTCTATTTGTATATTATCAGTATAAATTCAACATTGCATCAGGTTGCAAGAGCGATTCATCCAGTAGACTGGTGTCATCCTTATTGGAAATTCGTCAATTACTGTGCAGAATTCGCCGGGATTGAATACATGTGCTTCGGCGTCTGGGACTATCCACCGCGCCACCCTTACCGCATATAACACGCAATTTGACTGCATATACCAACTTATGCCTTCTAATTAGCCTTTCCTTCAGGTGTAACCTTATTTTATCTGTTAATTTGAAGTATTCCTTTTTGTTGTCAAGTGTTTGTCAATCTCTGTTTGAGTCAAATGTGTAGGTAAATTGTGCTATCGGTGATTGCGCATATGATGTTTACAAATTTACGCATTTGAGAGTAGTTAATGACGTCCTATTAACAAATTATGTCAAGACTACCGTTAATCACACGTATTAACGAAATTAAGGTTACCATCTTAATAAATTGTGTATTAGGTGTTGCACACCTAGTAAAAAATTAGTTCAAATAGGACCAGAATGATGGACCAATGTCGGCATGAAAGGAAAGTATGATCCTATGGTTTATCGTTCTGGTCCAATTTGAACTAATTTGTTACCAGGTGCGCAACACCTAATACACAATTGAATATGGATAGTCGTTCTTCGCAACACTCTGTATCTGTCGTTCTTCTAATCTTGTTTTACGAGCTTCATGTGAACACCAATCCCATTTTATTTAACCAGTCGTCAAACAACAGCAAAACTATCCTCAGTCCCATTCAATGATTATTTGCTAGTATCCACCATATTAGTCGTAAGGGTATGAAGGCAAACTTGAAGAATTATCGACATCTTATTAATTCGTAAATGAAAATTAAATAGAAGACGAAGCTTGAAGAATTTTGGTAGTGATGGTGGTGTTCATGACTATTGGATTACGTATGCTATTATGCGTGTTTTAAAGCCGTTTCGCACTTAGTTATGCACTGAAAATTAAGCAATTAGTTCTTCATTGGCATTGATGCATTTGAATATAAATTTGAAACAAACGATGTGTTATATTGACACGATATCAGCTTTCTTTGTGCTTATTTGTGGATTGCAAGGAGTGCGGCCTTGAGGGGGGAACGGTCTGCGAAGGTGTCCTGTTATTCCCCATGAAATCAACAATTGTATTGAACGAAGGATTAATCACGGAAGGTGGTTCAAAAAACGAATGAGAAGCGTTATCACCTGTGGTCGTAAAACGAGAATACCTAATAGAGTTACTAAGAGCAAAATTAATTGTCTCAATGGTTAAAATTTTTTTGTCATTTTTTTTCTTCGTGTGATAATGAAATATAAATTAAACTTGCAGATTTACGCTTGCTTTGAAAAGGCATGCGATTAATTTAGAAATAGCTTCTCTGTGCATTTTCAGTATTTTATATGTAATCATAGGTATTTTCACCTTTTTTTATTTAGTTTTTTCTTCACATTCGACTTACTAGCATAACCTGTTCTGTCTTTCTTCGCCACTGAATTCCTATTTCTCTCTCTCTCTCTGTCACTTTTCCATATTTAGCCATGACGCGTAAATTTATTTATTCTTTAAATAGTAAAATCAGTTTGTTAAAAAAAGTGGAAGAACCATT
The DNA here is from genome assembly GCA_029291075.1 of Eudiplozoon nipponicum. Lineage (NCBI taxonomy): Eukaryota > Metazoa > Platyhelminthes > Monogenea > Mazocraeidea > Diplozoidae > Eudiplozoon > Eudiplozoon nipponicum. The sequence continues at coordinate 18,190 of JAQBSW010008638.1, forward strand.
GATACAAGCATGTATCTCATTTTTACCAATTAAACTTGTCAACAAAATGTAGCTATCCGGTCCTAGTCTTCATATAATTTAAGTCGTTAACATTGACTTTTCTAGCACCAAGTGGATGTGCCAAAATAAAATTTAAACCAAAAGGTGTAAATTCGTGTAGACAGGTGTTCTGTGCTTATTGGTGATTTATCAATAGACGCCGGTTTTATTCCCCGAAATCCACGAACTCCGCCTTTCTAGTGCTATGTTTTTCTTCAATTATGAAACCAACCAGCCAGAAGTATAAATGAAGCGGTTACAGGTAATTCCGAACTTGCTTCACTAGCTTGTACCTAAGGCTTGTGATGAATTGTGGATCAACGAACGATATCGACAAAGGTATCGAAAATATTTTCATCGAAGGGGGTGACTAAGGACAACTCGATGTTAGTCACAACGCAGATCAGGTAAGCACAAATTCAACTATATGCTAGATCAAGTAATTCGGGACAATTGGATGAGTATAAAATGGGCCAAATGCGCTTGCGTCGACGGAATTCCACCTTTTATTGTCATGCTGACTTAGGCACATCCAAGGTTAAATAGGTGCTAACTTGTTACCATGTGTGCTATAAACTCTTATTTCATTTAAAATGCACAAGTGCTTTTTGCCGCCTTCATTAAATGTGGTGCGGCGAAAAGATTCCGAGTTTGATTTCAATTATCTGCATTTTTACAATAAATGAGACCAACTGTTCTTCATTTTTGCCTTGTGTCGTTAAAACGTGCTAAATTTATCGAGGACTTTTGAGATTAAACGTTGAATTTCTTTTTATCGCAAACTCAGATGATTGTTCTTCTATTCGAGTAATTAAAATCACGAATTTCTGAATTTAACGAAGTTCTTTTATATTTAAATCGCGTTTTTGTTGAAATGTAATGCTCGACCGTGGCTAGTTGTCTGATCTTTGAAATGCTAAAGTTCCAAAAGTTCTGGAAATCGTTGTTTTTGGAAAACGTACAAACTTCACTTGTCGTTTGCACTTTCATTATATATATATATATATATATATATATATATATATATATATATATATATATATATATATATATATATATATATATATATATATATATATATATATATATATATATATATATATATATATATATATATATATATATATATATATATATATATATATATATATATATATATATATATATATATATATATATATATATATATATATATATATATATATATATATATATATATATATATATATATATATATATATATATATATATATATATATATATATATATATATATATATATATATATATATATATATATATATATATATATATATATATATATATATATATATATATATATATATATATATATATATATATATATATATATATATATATATATATATATATATATATATATATATATATATATATATATATATATATATATACTTAAAATTAGGAAGAAAAGCATTAAAAACAAAGTGGTTAAAGGCCATTTATTTCGAGATTACTAAACATCGCTCTACAATCTTTCATTTATATACATTCTGGGTTTTCAATTGATTATGCTCGTGGCAACAAACCCAGAATTTATATAAATGAAGGATTTTAGAGCGACGTTTAGTAATCTCGAAATAAATGGCCTTTATCCACTTTGTTATTAATGTGTTTTTCTTCCTAATTAGAAATATACTGTGTAATATTTTGCAAAAGTTGGAATACGGTTATTACGGATAAAAGATAGTCTATTGTATCAATTTCCAAAGTATGAATTCAATAATAAATATTAAAAAGATTCGGGAAACATAAAATGATATTCCCAGGCGTGACGTTAAAATGTGTATTGTTCAGCTAGCGTCTATAAAGAAAATAGTAACAAAATATTACTGGTCGACAATCTGTTTGTGTGTGTGTGTGTTACATGACAATCGAGTTTTTTGTCAGCATGCATAATTATTGGTCACTGTATTATGCGTGGAATTGGCTAGCATTTTATGCGTCAGACTTAATGAATCAGATAAAAATCACTACTACACCTAAAGAGAACACGATAGTATGTGCCAATGTATGATTGAAACATTTCAAATGATGGAAATTACCTGATTTGCGTTTTGACTAACGCAGCTTTCATTGTTCCAGTAGTTTTCTTTTTTTGAAATATTTCGACTATTGAAGCTATCGATAAAAGTTTAGCCAAAATATTTCACAAAAGGTAAACTACTGGAACAATGAAAGCTGCGTTAGTCAAAACGCAGATCAGATAATTTCAATTAATCCAGGTTCGCAAAAACTATCTTCATTCAAGAAACATTTCAAATGATTGTTTTAAGAAAGTTAAATGACTAGCCAAAAATGGACACTGTTCTGAGCTTAACAAAATATCCACTAATAAACTTAGATTTCACACTAAAAATATAGTTATATAAATGTAGACATCTAATGCACAATTGCATATATATTAGGTCTCAGCAACAAACAGTAGCTAACTATTGTATACATATTATATTCCCTGACAATTTTATAGTTTAACGCTTTGAGATTACGCTTCGATGAACAGTCAAGTTTAAGAATAATCGTCCGTGTATTTATTTATTTATTTATTTATTTATATATATATATTTATATATATATATATATATATATATATATATATATATATATATATATATATATATAAACAAACATTAGTTGCTCAGGCGGTGATAACAATTACTATATTTAAGACTGGTTTTGATTTAAGCACCTGACCCATTAATTATTTACATGTGTCAGTATAAACTAAGAATTTTATAGTGTAGAAAAGGAATTCATCCAGTAGACCGGTTTCGTCCTTATTGGGAGCTCATCATGTACTGGTCAGAAATTGCCGCGGACAGGGCTCAAACCTGGACCCGTCTGCTTCGGAATCTGGTTAGACACTAGATTTAATTTTCGTCTTTTTTTGCTGAAGTTCACATTATTTGGCTTCTTTTTTGCATTTATAGATTAAATTAGTACTTGCATAGACAATATTTTTTTATCGACTTGTCATTGGAATGTTAGCGCATTTTACTTATTCTCATACGTAGTTCTCTGTGGGAGAGCTGAAAGCTTCAATGCAGACCTTGACTGCAGTGTTTTATTGACTTATTTTCGTCTGCTAAAGTGTCCTATTAATAACGTACAACATCCCGGTTTAAATTAATCGCGATTTTCTTTCACAGATGGTTGATCTGCACTGTTATTTCCGCAAAGATCCGATTGGTCCTCATTTCCAAGTACGCGTTGAATTCGTATTCATGATGGCTGGGCGCGGATTCGTTCTCTTACTCGGAAGGCTTCCACATCATTCGTAAGAACCACTGGAAATAGGGTACGACGTAATACTGGTTGGTGAACATCCCGATTGATAGAATCTGGCTGGTAAATTTCTGATGTCGCTCTCGGACTAGCTACTTACCAGAATTTCCATGCTATCATGGCGACCAGATTATGTTGGTGGGATTTCGAACATGGACAAAGACACTGCAAGTTAACATACCTGATTAGTCCTGGTAGAGATTGGGGATCAAAGAATAATCGGATAATGTCCAAGTCTAGACTGCCAGCTAGGCTAAAATAAGTAACACACCTAGTAGAAGTCAATTTATTTACCACGCCAATACCAGAAAGATGGCTATTGTCTTCCATGCAAATACATCTCCAGAATGCGTTACAATATAACATTATTATTAATTAATAGTGATCAGTTGCTCACGTACGAAACCGGTGTCTAGTGGATGTGTTGTATTTCGAATTAAGCTTCTAAGATATATGCATTTTGAGCAACTGCTCTATTCGCTCATTAAAGAGTGACGCTCTAATTGTTCACTTCGTCCAATAAGCAAAATGTGTCTGTTAAGATGGGTCGAAATCAGTGGCTAAGAGGTTTCACCGAAATGCAAGACTGGCCTAAAAGGAGTTGGTAAGCGTTTGCTTAGCGTTAGCCACACAACTTAGTATGTTCTTGATCCGATAACATTATAACCGAGGCGTGATTTCAGGAGCGCTAATTTTGTTCCGTTAGTTTGCATCAATACCGTCAAAATATAGCTTTGCTCCATTATTATTATTATTATTTACTCCACTTATTACCCATATACACTTCTATCACGACAAACCTATGCTTAAGTTGAAATTAGGTAAAATATGCTTACATATAACGTCACATATGTTTTGAAGGCATGTTGCGCAGTGCGAGCTTTATATGATGAAATTCCGCGAGTTGCGTCCGCTGGTTGTTGCCTAGCACCATCAGCATCATATATATCCGATTAATCACCATTTTCCAGTATGCATCTGTTTTGTCTTCGATCAGGCTGGTGCGTATTCGTCGCTTTCTTCCGAGGGCTTCAACATCATTCATACTAACCATTGAAAATGTGGTGTTCAACAATCTTTGTTTACTGGCGACGTTTTGGTTTCTTCTATTCTGCACGATCATCCGACCATTATACACAGCACAATAGCAGATTTAAGCAAATGTGGTAACCTTGTTCCGAAACCGTTCTATTTATAAATTTTTTGACTCACCAATGGTTCTAAAAATATAATTTGTCTCAGTAACCAAACTCAATGTATGCATATGGCTAGCGCACATGGTTTTAATTTGTTTTATGAGGCGGACATATGATAACGGTTGTCTGGCCCAAGTTAACGGACTAATGGTAAACATCGATTTAACTTATAAACTAGTCGTACAGCGTGCTACTTTATTCCGCAAAAAAATTCTGTTTTTTTCCATTCAACTACTAATAGGTGTTACTTGAGGTGCAATAATTTATTTGTCGTCTTTGTGTTGACTTAGTTTTGTTATAATTTGTTAACGTCTAACTTGGGAAATTTTATGCTGAATCTTGCCCGCCGAATTTGTCGAGATTTTAACAAAAATCATTATTGGCATTAGACAGGTGAAAACTGTTTTAATATGGCACACTGTCAACTTGAGTCTGTGTTAGTTTATAGTGTAGTATTTGGTGTGCCCTTCAAGTTGTGAGCACGGACGCGGAAAAGCGCGACTCGCGTTTCGACTTTAAAAAAATGTAAATAAATATAAGGAAGAAAGAGTCTAGTAACAATGTCCACTTGACAAAAATATTAAAGCTCACGTGATTTTTAAACGACTGCAGCGTTTCTCCCGCATGTTGGCCTAGCATATTTTTCGAATATGGGTATACGATACACACTTGGTGTTGTAACTCTGCAAACCGCGGTTTATTCTACAGATCCAGAAGTACAATATATCATGACTATTGGTACTTGAAATACACTCGGTATTGTAGATTTGTTAGTATTTATTAGGTGCTGCGAACCTAGTAACAAATTAGTTCAGTTGTGACCAGAAGGATAAACCAAAGGTAGCATGAACGGAAAATATAATCTCATGCACATTCGTTTCGTGTATACTGGCGACACATCAGTAGGAGCCGGTATTACGCTCTTTAACCACTATCTATTTGGTAGAAGAATGTGGAATAATAGGACGGTACAATCTCCTAGACGAATGTGTAAACCTGTAATAGTGAAGCTAACATAATCTAAAGTCAACGACAATGCGACTTCAATGCTAACTCACACTATAATATATATACCGAGTCTGTATATAGGATACTATACACTATGGCCATTGTGTTAGTATACTGATACCTATATATATGAAATCGATGAGTACCGGATACTAACACTATGGCCATTGTGTTAGTAACTGATACCATTTTTGAAATCGATGAGTACCGGATACTAACACTATGGTTTCCGAGTCGGTACATGATACCAACCTGATGGATATAAATTTATGCTAAAGTTCACCCAAATTGAGAATTACAACAATTTCTGAACACCTGTTACTCCAGTAAATCTATACACCCTGGCCTTGATCGATATCAGTTATCACATTTCGCGGTAAGCATGACATCATTCAATTCAATGTATAACAGTTAAATACTGTTTGTTGTGGAGAACTAATATATATGCAAGTATGTATTAGGTGTTGCGAACCTAGTAACAAATTAGTTCAGTTGTGACCAGAAGGATAAACCAAAGGCAGCATGAACGGAAAGTATAATCTCATGCACGTTCGTTTCGTGCTTACTGGCGACTCATCAGTAGGAGCCGGTATTACGCCCTTTAACCACTATATATTTGGTAGAAGAATGTGGAATAATAGGACGGTACAATCTCCTACTGTAGATTTATTGTTTAATTTTTCGATACTCCTTTACTAGTATCATCTGTCTCTTGATTCATTCAACAGGTAATGTGAGTTCGGAACCGCCGCATATGTTAGGACGATAATAAATTTGCTGGCGATACATATAAACGTTGGGCAGATGCATCTAACCGCAATACTTCGTCGTTAGAATTATATCCTCTATAACATGTATTGTTATAAATAGTCATTTTATCGTCTATACTACTGAAAGTAGACATGTATTTTTGTTTATAAGTTATCGGTTTCAAATGTAAGCATAAATTTACGAATAATCCAAGACTCGTGTGCTTTGTGAAGACATTACAAGATTACTTGCACGATGTTTAAGGTGAAGTTTTGGTTGAATAATTCAAACGTGAAACTAAAAATAATTCATCTACGTGGTTGCGTCTTCCTTTGCCGTTCACGACTCGCCAAAATTAATTGTTAGCTCTAAGCATAGTCATTGCCACTCTGATCCGACAAGATCCATTTCTGACCCGATATTTTGTAAGACTCCATGTGTTTCCATAAGAATTTTGCGCGTAAACTACGCATTTAATAATCGTTTTTAGCAATACTTGGCTGCAAACAGACTGAATGTGTCCTTTTGTGCATTAGTCAGTGATTCTCTTGAAATTCATTAGTGCATAAAAGATCACGAGGATGGGTGGGAGACGTTACGAACAAATCGTACAAACCTTCGTGCGCATATGCTTCATGCTTACTGTGGACTCATCGTTAGGAGCCTGGATTAAGGTGCAAGTCGGCCCTCTGTTCGGTCGTATAATGTGAAGCAACTGGTTGACACATTCGTTATAAGCAATCATTGCTTCTGCGGTAGACGCCAGAAATTAATTAAGTCAAGTTTGCGATCTTGATAAAAACACCAATGCCATTCCGTTTAGTGACTTGCCTTCGCAATTGCTCTTACGCAATGCAAATTCAGACTATGCTCACTGCGCATAGCAACTACTGATTACGCAATTATTATCTAATTTTTAATAGTGGAGACATACTTTATTTGAAAAAAATTTACAATATTTGTTTCTAAGCCCGGATAGCATCAATTTCCAGGTGGAATAGTATGACGAAACAGTAAGATATGTTATACGGACACTTTAAATAAAAAAATAAAACGAATGAATCGTTTTGGTTTAAACCTAGTAGATTGACAAACGCAAACAAAACACGTGAGTGTATCGAGTTCACATAGATAAACAAAAACACGCATGTGTAATTGACAGAGTCTGGTGGGGCTGTAGTCTTAGTTATACAAACACGTCACCTATTGCCAGTGAGACCATGGAACTGTTGAAGAACATTAATAGAGCTTTACTAACGTTCTGCAATCTTGTGCGTGGAATTGTGCTCCTTCTGGTAAAGTAGTGGTGGTCACTAAGTCAACTGGGAGCCTCCTATAATTGTGCCTTTGGTCAATACCAGCAACTAAATGACGCAGAATTGGCGTAGCTATGACTAAGGCTCGCGAATCAGCTGTGCTATTTTCTTCGTCGAAACGTGCGCAATAATACTTTCTATCATTCAATTTTGCGAGCTAGAAGTATACACATATGCGAGTGTATTTAGACTGTCGTTGAACAGCATTGCGAAACTACCGTCAGTCACGCGTACTGACGCGTGTCGACCTTCAATGATCATCGTCAGAGGACGACAGTGAACTGACTAGTGAGGATCAAACCGCAATGCATATATATATATATATGGAAATCAAAATTAGATATGCGGCTCTTTCCTATAGTAGTCGCGCATGCATTGCATTTGCCTATAAATATCAGTTGCACAATTTCTACGCAGTCACGAACACTAATCTTTTGCAGCTTTCGCCACATATACATATATAGGCAATACAATTAAACACTCATTGGTGACGTGGTGGTGATGGTGGTGGTAACAATTCTTCAAATCAAGTTTGCGAGCTTGAAGTAAACACCAATCCCATTAAATTTAACCGGTCGTCGAACAACATAACAAAACTACAGCCAGCAGCAACGCACTGACGCGTTTCGACCTTCCATGATCATCATCAGAGTACGACGGCAAACTGACTAGTAAGAATCAAATTGCAATGTATATTTATGGAATTCAAAATTAGATATGCGGCTCTTACCTATTGTAGTCGCGCATGCATTGCATTTGATTAGAAATATCGGTTGCACAATTTCTATGCAGCCAAGAATATTACACAAAGAAGACTGAATTAATAAAAAAAATGTTGTCCGTTTTTTGTTGAGCCTCTCGGATAATTTCCACTCAATATGATTCGAGTTAAATATCTGATCACTAATATACTGACGGAAATTAAAAAAATTACAAAACGGCGTGTAGTAATTTATGAAGACGCTTTACAATATTTGACGTGACAATAGAATTACCCCTTGGTTATGACTGATTATCATCTATAGTTCTGGAAAACGTCTCATTGCAGAATCTGCCTGCAAAGGTGGAAGCCTTCTTTCCCGCTTGATAAAAGTTATTAGTGAAAGGAATTTCGTTGGGTTTTCATAATGTCGGAGCGAATGCTCTTGGACCAATCTCATATACTCCCGTCATTTATAGACACGCACAAATGTAACTAGGACCTAAAGCCTGCTCCAATTACTTATATACAATATTATAAACACGAGTGTATTTACAGTTGCGGGAAGTGTAAACAAGTAAGGAAACGTACACAGAGAGAAGATGAACTGATGCATTGATCCATACACCATTTACAACTGACTAAGCAATGATAACACACTTACATCGCGCAATGAGCCAAATTCAAATGTAGTCTAAATTCAAAGCTATGCACAATTGAAACTGCAACTAGTAACTATTATTTAAGCGGATTCATCAGAAGATCGTACTATATATATATATATATATATATATATATATATATATATATATATATATATATATATTGATTCGTGCTGGCATTATTTTTATTTCTTGTGAATATAAATAACGTGCATCCGATTCGTGTTACAAAATGTATAGGAGCAATTCTACTTGGTGAAATATGTGAAAACTAAATATTTCAGCCGAGGTAAGATGGAGTGAAAAAAGTTGCCGTTTGTAACTGAGTTGTTTAAACATGACTTCATAATAAATGTATACTTAATACACAAATTGTTTCTTAATTGGTACTAGAATGCACAAAATGGCCGAGCTCAAAATTATACAGGAAATGGATTGGTGTTTACTTCAAGCTCGCAAACTTGATTTAAAGAATTGTTACCACCACCCGCGCAATCAATTATTGTTTTATTGTATTGCTTTTATGTTTATTTGTGGCGAAAGCTGCAAAAACAGTTAATGTTCGTGACTGCATAGAAATTGTGCAGCCGACATTTCCAGTCAAGTTCAATGTATGCGAGACTGCTAGAGGTGAGAGCCGCATATCCAAATTTGATTTCCATATATATTTAATGCGGTTTGATCCTCGATAGTCAGTTTGCCGTCGTACTCTGATGATGATCATGGAAGGTCGAAACGCGTCAGTGCGTTGCGGCTGGCGGTAGTTTTGTTATGTTGTTCGACGACTGGTTAATTACAATGGGATTGGTGTTTACTTCAAGCTCGCAAACTTTATTTAAAGAATTGTTACCACCACCCGCGCAATCAATTATTGTTTTATTATACAGGAAATAGTTTGAACAGCTGACTTTCCATTATGCATCCTTACTGTATCATCGAATAAATTACTATTAAGTTTGAAATATATACGAAACTCATCTTTTTAACCAGTCGCAAAATATGACAAGAAAATTGTCAATCAGTCTTAATGATGTGCTTCGACATTCCACAGTCGTCCTAAAAGTACGACGGCAAACTAAGCATACGTTATATGTGGATTGTGATTGGATCCTCGATAGCCAACTTTCAATCGGGCCTTGGTGATAACAGTGGAGTATCGGATCGCATCAGTACGCCTGACTGACAGAGGTTCTACTGATTAGTGCACTAAGTTTTTTTTTTAAAAAAAACGATGTTTCTAATTTTGGCTTAAGAAGCAATTGTTCCCAAACCTGTCCACCATGTGAAAGCACATTACACTTGTGGTAGTTTGTTCAGACCTCGATATTGTTGTTCAGAGAATTGGTAGTTGAGCAAATAAACCGGTTTAAACGGCTACATATGCATTGGCTGATGCAGACCGCCATGTCAGTAACTCAGCTGTGTAAAGGAGAATTGACAACATACTTGACTTTAAGTACTTGGTCTCGGTGATAAAAGGAGAGGAAGCAAGCAGATACACCAGTTTGTATTGCTGTCTAGCTGATGCCTATGCTTATTAAAGGAGGGTTGAAAGTATCTTTGATTTCAAGACCTTGGTCTTGATGGTCAGTGAAATGACTGCTGAGCAGATACACTGCTTCACACTGCCGTCCAGACAATAGCAGCTGCAGTCCTCCATCTCCATGCGTTATACATATATATATATATATATATATATATATATATAAATTATATTTGAAAAATTAAATGGGAGATGAGAAAATTAACTGATTTTTATAACTTTCAGTAAATTTTCGCTATATTCCGTTATCTCCACTCCTGGGCCATATAAAGGAGGATTGACAAAAAATTTAAAGAAGACTTATTCTCGGTGATCAGCGTAATCGACGACGAGCAGATACATGGATTTTTATATCTGTTGAATCGACGCAAATTAAAGTCAGTCATCTTCTTGTAAAGGCGGATTGACATTGAAAACAATTTCAAAAACTTAATCTTTTGTGTTCGGTGAAATGTAAGCTGAGTTGCTGTCTGGGCAATGGCAGATGTAGTCCGCATCTCAGTGTCTAATAATAGGGAAACGTGCTTCCAATTTGTAATCTATTTCTAGATTTTACAAAATTTTAATCATATATAAACCGAGTTGACAGAAATGCCTCCTGTTGAGATGTAGTTTAAAAGAGATATAGGTCGAAATTGAACAAATATGTAACCAAAATATCGTGCTAGTGTTTTCTTACGACGATACTTATGCACGGTTGAATAAATGTACATGACAACTCTAATATAAGGCTTATTTTATATCAGATAACTATTATTTTTAATGTGATATATATATATATATATATATATATATATATATATATATATATATGTATATATGTATGTTAGTATTCTCGAAATGAATGGCCATTATCTATTTTATTATTAATGTGTTTTTTCCTTAGTAGAAATATATATATATATAATGTCCATGTCTTTTAATATTACACAGTATATTTCTAATTAGGAAGAAAAAACACATTAATAACAAAAACACATGATATTCTAATCGACTGGCCACGAAAAACAAAATTCAACAACAATTTACTAGTATCCATGCCAGACTGAACACTTCCTCGACTAGACTCAACAAACATTCAATCGGATTGACAACAAACTGAATAGGCAAAAACAGATGCACATGTGGTGACAGAAATTTCCAAACAATATGAGTGTTCAACACTGCAATTCCCACTTGCCCTGTTATCAAGTGAAGAAAACAAATTTGCGCACAAAGGTAAAACGAAAGACTACTCTCGGAAAAATAGCACTCGTACACGTAACAGCAAACAGTGCGATAAGATGGTTAACACTCAAGTCATCAATACAATAATGAGCGAATCCCAGACGTCACTTTGCAATATAGTGAGAAAGACCTTTACATGCAACAATTAAATGAAAACCCAGAATGTGTATAAATGGAAGATTGCAGAGCGAAATTTAGTAATGTCAAAATAAATGGCTATTATCCACTTTGATATTAATGTTTTTTTACTTCCTAATTAATTAATATATATATATATATATATATATATATATATATATATATATATATATATATATATATATATATTTCTTTATATTAGTTTGTTTCATTAGTGTTTTCCGTGCCACAATCTCTCAAGTTTGCATGGTGCACTAATATGTCGCTGGATGAAATTATGTTCGTCGTCTTAGCAACTGGATTGAATGGTCACGAATAATTCAATCAAGCTAGAGAAACTTATGGATATTTGTTTACATGCGTAACGATGAAGTATTAATGTCAGATCCAGGAATACGCCCTCTGTTTTCAGCACTTGGATTTCATGTTACGTCTCATTATACTGTGTAAGCGCATCTGACCTTCCAATCTGAATGTTCAAATTCTGCTAGTGTAGAACAAAAATTCGACGAACTTTTAAATATTTAACGGTAGCTTAGACAAAATATAACACCAGACTCTGCGTTTGTACTCAAAGTAATAACATTCGTCACCAAGGCAACTATAATATACTAACAAAGCTGAATTATTATTTGTGCAGTTAAAAAATCTTTTACTTTACAGATCGTTCTATCGACGCCCTTTTAAAAAGTGTGTGATAACAACATGCAATATGCCGATCAGTTTATATTAATAACACACATTAATAACAATGTGGATAATGGCCATTTATTTCGATATTACTAAACTTTGCTTTACAATCTTTTATTTATATATATTCTGCGTTTTCATTTGATTATGTGAGTGGAAAAAATCTGACGCAGTTTTACTTCTATTTCTTGTTTTGGCTGATTTTAAAGTGTGTATGCGTTTGTGTCTTGGTATATGCCTGTTTGCATGTAAAGGTCTTTCTCGCTGTATTGCAGTGATGTCTGAGATCTGTTCATTATTGTATTGACGGCTTGAGTGTTAACCATCTGTTCGCAAAAGAGAGAGAAAGACCTTTACATGCAAACAGACACACACACAGACACAAACGCATACACAAATATTAATCATCCAAAACAAGAAATATAAGTAAAACTGAGTCATAATCAAATGCAAAAATTGTTAAGTGACGTTTAGTATTCTCGTAACAAATGGCCATAATCAACTATGTTTTTAACGTCTTTCTTCTTCCTAATTAGAAATATATTGTATAATATTCGAGGCAATTAAAATTATATATTTATATATATATATATATATATATATATATATATATATATATATATATATATATATATATATGAAAAACCATTATCAATGGAATTACATTTATTAATAAATCTTATTTCTAACAGTATTTTCAGCCATTATTCTGGATTCGTTAATATATTCGTTTATCCAATCCCAACTGTACATTTAACGTAACCAATCCTCTCTTCGCTATGTCTGTCTTTGTTTTGCGCAATTTAGACCACTCCTTTTGCGTAACCTATGTGGTGTGTCATCGCTTTCATTGTATGTGCGTAGATAATTGACGGGTGTGTCATATTTTTCGGGACGTAGGCTATCTTGAAGGCCAGTTTTGTCATGTTTTTGTTCCAGTTCAAATTGATCTCTATTTGAATTACTTTCTGCACATTCATTGTAATAGCTTCAAAAGCTAGAAGCATTTACCCCGATTCTGCTTAGTGTTGAATGAAGATTGTTTTTGCAAGCCTGGATTAATTGAAATGACCTGATCTGCGCTTTGACTAACGCAGCTTTCACTGTTCCAGAGGTTTCCTTTCTGCAATATATTTCGGCTAAATTTACCGATAGCCTTCATCAGTTGCAATATACCTCACAAGTTTAACAAACTAAACTTCGAGGCAAGGCCTGCTTAGTTTTGTCTCGAATTCAATCCTCACCCTCATTAAGGTAAACTGAGTTCTCTAAGACATCAACACCATTATCTGTATACAAATTTCAATGTACCTGCAACGCTCAGTACATCGACAGATCAAAAAAGGGACTCTAAACAAGAATAAATCAGCAGCTCTCAAAAACGTTTTAATAGTGGTGCAGCTACTGCACAGTGAACATGTGCTACTCACAGGTCATGCTGTTAGAAGTAACAATTTTTCAGTACTGTAGAAGGTTAACTTGGGTGAAGTGCTTCTGGCTTTTGAAACTATCGCAATTAAGAAGCTTAACCCATGCTTAAAAGTGCAAAGCGTAATTCGAAAAGAAACCAAATTGGACTCGAAATAAAACATAAAAATATCTAAGTATGTATTAGGTTTTGCGAACCTAGTAACAAATTAGTTCAGTTGTGACCAGAAGGATAAACCAAAGGCAGCATGAACGGAAAGTATAATCTCATGCACATTCGTTTCGTGCTTACTGGCGACTCATCAGTAGGAGCCGGTATTACGCCCTTTAACCACTATATATTTGGTAGAAGAATGTGGAATAATAGGACGGTACAATCTCCTAGACGAATGTGTAAACCTGTAATAGTGAAGCTAACATAATCTGAAGTCAACGACAATACGACGTCAATGCTAACTCACACTATATAATATATATACCGAGTCTGTAAAGGATACTAACACTATGGCTATTGTGTTAGTAACTGATACCTTTTTTGAAATCGATGAGTACCGGATACTAACACTATGGTTTCCGAGTCGGTACATGATACCAACCTGATGGATATAAATTTATGCTAAAGTTCACCCAAATTGAGAATTACAACAATTTCCGAACACCTGTTACTCCAGTTAAACCATACACTCTGGCCTTCATCGATATCAGTTATCACATTTCGCGGTAAGCATGACATCAGTCAAGTCAATATATTACAGTTAAATACTGTTTGTTGCGATGAGTTAATATATATGCAAGTATGTATTGGGTTTTGCGAACCTAGTAACAAAT
>JAQBSW010008639.1:0-33034 GCA_029291075.1 Eudiplozoon nipponicum
TCGCCACATATACATATATAGGCAAAACAAATTAACAATAATTGTTTGCGCGGGTGGTGGTAACAATTCTTTAAATCAAGTTTGCGAGCTTGAAGTAAACACCAATCCCATAGTATCTAACCAGTCGTCGAACAACATAACAAAACTACCACCAGCCGCAACGCACTGACGCGTTTCGATCTTCCATGATCGTTATCAGAATACGACGGCAAACTGACTAGCGAGGATCAAACCTCAACATATATATATATAGAGCAAAATTACATATGCGGCTCACACCTCAGTAGTCTTACATATGTTGAACTCGACTGGAAATGTCACCTGTTCCATTTCTATGCAGTCACATACATTAACATTTTGCAGCTTTGACAATTATATATGTATAGTTAATAAGTTTAAACAACAATTGGTTACTCGCGTGGTGGTAAAAATTATTGAAATCTAGTTTGCGTGCCTGATATAAATGCCAATCCTGCTTTATTTAACGTGTCGCATAACGAAGCTGAACTTCCATCAGGAACACGCACTGATGCGTTTCCACATTTCGTGGTCATTAGGAAGCTCGCAAACTTGATTTGAAAATTTGTCATCAACACCCATGTAATCATTGATTTTTTATCTGTAAATCGTTTAAGTATGAGTCTAAATCTAAACAAGGTTAATGTTCATGACTGCGTAGAAATTTTGCTGCCGGCAATTCCAGCCCACCATGATATTCATGAGACTACTAGCGGTGATAGCCGCATATCTAATTTTGCTTTCCTCAATTATGCATTGCCGAATGATCAATGCCAGTTAATTTTGTCGCCTTGTTGTGATGATAATTTTAGGAGGTTTGAACGCGGCACTACGTGTAAATGACCGCAGTTTATCTATAAAGTACATCTGCTTATGCGAAATGGGGTTTATGGTTATCTCACGTTCCAAATCTAGATTACACTTATTATAAATACTGTTTATTTACAATATGGAAAATTTTTTATTACATGACAAATAAAACTTTGTTCATACAAATGTGCTTTAAAGATAATAAAATATCGTCGAATGTGTTATCATAATAAAAGGTTATAAATTGTTTATATAACTCTAGAAAATGTCTTGAATTAGCTGTTTTTCATCGTTTTTGTGGACGAGGAATATATCAGGTTTATTTTGTTGGCTATTTCAAATAAGTAAAATATTTGGCATATTTCATTCATTGTCATTATTAATAATGCAAATTAAACAGAAATTATCGAAAGATAACTGAAAATAAATTTGCTCTAATCGTTAAGTTTTGCTGTTCTGTTAAATTCAAGCGAAACAAACTTTTACACGATTCCATTTGCAGGAAATCAAGCATCGTTTTCTATCTTTATGCTGGACTCTTCCTCTTTACGGATCGCAGTACTTTGAGGGCAGCTATTACATTAAAAGCAAAAACAGCAAATGGCGTAACCTCTGCATTTTTGCACTGAACGAAAGAGGTTTTCACATCTTACGATCGCAAAAGCATGTAAGTTGGAGAAAGTTTATTAGGAAATGTTTTATGCATAATTTAAATGGTGTATTGTGTAAAATTTTTTGATTTTTTATTGATTAGTAATCTATAAATAATTTTTCTTTCGTGTCGGTGCTTAAAGTTACAAGTTAATTATTATTATTTAACTGTTGTGACATTGAGCAGCAATAATATGTAACACTTATAGATTTAAGCCTGTTATAAATATTTTTATAAATCATTATATTTCAGTGAGAGTTTAATTACCAACTCATAATTTAAGTTGATGAAAGGAAATGAAATTGTATTGATATTGAAAAATACTGGTGAATTGCATATACACACACACATATATATATATATATATATATATATATATATATATATATATATATATATATATATATATATACGATTATTCAGTGAGAGATTACTAACCAAATTCTCAAAAAGCCTAAGATGAATAAATGAGAGGAATTTGTACTGAAATTGAAAAACCAGAATTGCGTACGCACAAATAAAACAACACACACACACACATATATATATATATGTATTTTATAACTTTTTTCCTCGAATTTCAGGGGGCAAGTCTCTTAAATGTATACCACCAAGACATGTTGAATATTAAGTAAAGATATAATTTTTCACATATTTCAATAATCGGAATATTTCGGGAAATATAGAACAAAAATGACGCAAATAAATCAAGAAAAATAGTTGGCATTTAATGAAATATTTCTTTAAACCAAGTTTGCGAGGTTGAAGTAAACAACAATCCCATTGTAAGTAGCCAGTCGTCAAACAACATAGCACAACAAGAAACATGTTGCGCGACCGAAATTTTTGAATCCACTGTCACAATGATTTCCACATATATTTCGACCTCCGGGTACGGAGGTCTTTTTCAATGGCAAAGACATCACCCACTAATTTGACAATCAATATGTCAAGTGGAAATATTAGTTTAAACTGCCTCATTTATACTTGTTTTTAGATCTCTTAAGCATAATGTCCTTTTTTTAAAAATGCTACGAAAGTGTATGTTAAATTGGTTAGTGTATATGCCTGCATGTATACACTCTTCGCAATGAGATTACAGTGATTTAATGACAATTACTGACAACTCACTAGATAAGCGTACGTCATGCCTGTGTGTATGTGTTCTCGTTTGTTTTGGATTGAGGAGTAATCAGTTAATGCACGTGTACACTAATCCCATTGAAATTACAGCAATTTGGCAACATCTGATTATTCACTCGATAAGCGTGTTTGTGTGTATGTGCGTGAGTGTTTACTTAAGACTGAGAACTAATCTGTTACATGTAATTACAGGCACGTGTAACAGTCATTCAAGTGAAACTAAAATGATAACTGTCACTTCCTAAATGCACACGTCAGATTTATTCTACACGTACTTTCCTAAATGAAGTAATTACGAGTGACATTCCGGTGAGGAGGGGGCAAGACACTATGAATAAAGTAAATAATTAAGAGGTAGCTAAATTAAATTAGAAACGGATAGTGTTTCAATAGGGTAGGAAGTTAAATTAAAACGGTTCGTAAAAAAAATTGAAAACTGCCTGATAAAGAAAGATACTAGTAATAGTGTAACGAAAATTGGGCTTTTTTAAAATAAAATAAACCTTGCCATCATGTATAGATAAATGTTTGTTAAAGGCGCTACACTAACAACAGAACGAAAGATAATAGAATAAATAAGATAACAAGAAATCAAGGATGAAATTATAAGACAATCAGATAATAAATTAGAAGATATTGAATTACTCACCCACCAGTAGGAAAATCAAAATGAGAACATCCAAATACAATATACGTACTACTTTAAAACAGACCGTTACCCTAGGTATTAAACTGCCCCACCAAAGGAGAAAATATAACCATTAGACACATCAGGAGTATATGAAATTCCATGTAACGACTGTAACCTGATGTATGTAGGTGAAACCATGCGTCCAATTAGAGTAAGAAGAGGGGAACATAAAACCGCATGCAAGTATGGGTGATGTCTTTGCCATTGAAAAAGACCTCCGTACCCGGAAGGCGAAATATATGTGGAAATCATTATGACAGTGGATTCAAAAATTTCGGTACACAATCCGAAAATGTGTTAAACAGAGCACAACTACGATCAGTCGAATGTAATATTTAAATACAACGGGATTAGTGTTTACTTCAAGCTGGAACACTTGATTTCAAGAAATGGTACCACCAACTGCGAAATAATTCATTGTTTAATTGTATTACCTATATATATATATATATATATATATATATATTACAGCATATGTGTGTGTGTGTGTGTGTAGTACGTGTCACTGGCAGTAGTTTTACAATGTTGTTCGACGACTGGTTGAGTACAATGTAATAGATGTCTACTTAAATTTTGCACGTTTGATTTAAAGAATTGTAACCACCAAAATGAGACAAAACAAAGAGTTTCTTTTTGTGCATATGATTTAGTGATAATTTGACAAAGAGAAAAACAGTTTTCTTATTTTTTCTACATTTGTTAGCCCAGTATTCCGTCACAATATTCGCAACGATGTTGTTAGACATTCTGAAACGCCACACAATGATGGGATTATTGCTGACATAATTTTCTATCAGACAAGCAACCAAGTATCAATGTGTCCACTAATGTAGACTAATATTAGTGCGTAGTGATAGAGACTAATGTAGCACGTATAGAGAAAATTGTGATCGATAATTTTATTTTATAGGTCCCACACCTAAAGTCTTAACATTATAAACCTTTTAATGTTGTGAAAATATAAATCAGAAAATAATTGAGCTGCACACTAGGTGAAATAGAACACATAATTGGTCTTCAGTTTCAAAACATTAATGATTATTCAAAATTATCTATACTTTCATATGAAATGAAATATACTATATTTACTCACAGCATCTTGGCCCCGGAAATGCGTAATTTATGAAACTTCGTGCAAAAAGTAAGTCTGACGTGTGCAACAAGGAATTGATTTACATCACTTTAGTTTCACTGGGACGTATTGTACACACGAAGTTAATTATAAATAACTGATTAATTCTCAATCCGAAACTAATGTCCACACACATGTATAGACTACGCTTATCTAGTGTCTCGTCAGATTTAAAAAAAAATTCATTTGGATGAGTGAACACATGCTGTAACTGATGAATTCTCAATCCAAGACAAACGAGAGAACATACACGCAGGCATGACGTACACTAAGCTAGTGTATCGTCAGGAGGTGTTGCTATGCCAGGCTAATTTCGCTTCGATGAATGATCACATGCAAGCACATACACACAGATACTTGACACACAGCTACCTAGTTTATTAATCTTTTCCCGATCGCGTAACATGTGTCCTTTATAGTCCATATTTAAAATAGCATCTAACATTAGTTAATTCTTTATTAATTAAATGAACAACATATTTTTGAAATTATTTTCGTTATGTTTATGTTTCTCTCCGACACAGTCAATCAAATTTACATTGTCCTACAAGAGTATGGTTTGGAAAACACAGCGCAATCGCCAAAAACTTGTTATACGATTTAAAAAGAGCTCAAATTTGGGAAAACTTCTGATTGATCAATACGACGAAATGCAAGCAATTAGTTCAGTCCAAGAACGTGAAATATGTTGGGACAATTATCAGGCGATGCAGTCTCAATTCAATAGGCCTGGTCATTTGTCGCACAACAGTTTAAAACGCTCTTCCTCGTTGACTGTTCGACGAAATTTATCCGCTGAGCCGAGAGTTATTGACATAAACAACGTGACCGACGGTATCAATTCCAGCCCAGTGGAAAAGAGCTTAAAAGGTAAACTCAATTTCAGTATCGTAGATCGTTTAAGTTCAAAACTGGCCAATCGTATTGTGGAAGGTCATCATCATAATTTTTTTGACATAAGAGACAAAGACCGAGAAACAAACAAATTTACAAATGCTCATTTGGAAGGCGAGCATAAAATACAGCATAATGAAAAGAACCGAAAGTTGATAAAAGACACGCTTGACAAACTTCCGTCTGAAAGTATTATGTATAACGAATTTGAAGGAAGCTCGCAGAAATTTTACCGCGGGCTGAAAAGAAGCGAATACACAAGTGTCATTGGATTGAACAGCGATTATTTAAATGCCGAACC
This sequence comes from Eudiplozoon nipponicum, assembly GCA_029291075.1. Lineage (NCBI taxonomy): Eukaryota > Metazoa > Platyhelminthes > Monogenea > Mazocraeidea > Diplozoidae > Eudiplozoon > Eudiplozoon nipponicum. The sequence goes on from JAQBSW010008639.1 coordinate 5,642, forward strand.
CATTTTGAGTAAAGAAATCTTGATAATAAAAAGCCCATTTGTTCCAATTATGGTGCATCATTTGGAAAAGTTTTCACGAAATTCCAGCACTTAAATTCTGTATTCTTTCGACATTTTATTTAGTATGCATTAAAACGTTGTAAGCAATTGTTAATTTTTTTACCTGAAGCTTGCGAGCTTGATATAAGCACGAATCCCCAAACGTATAAATTTCCCGGTACAAACTAACGATTGTATAGTGTAGGGAAGACAATTCATCAAGTAGATCGGTTTCATTCTTACATGGTACTTTAATCTGTTATCCGTATATTACCGCGAACGGAGTTTGATTCTGGGTACATCTTCTTCGGAAACTGCTGCACTTACTTCTGTGCTATCCTGCCGCACACTACACACAATATACAATTATATAATAACTAATGCTTCTTAGATACCTTCCCATGTTGTGTAGCGTTTATGGCGTTTCCTTAGATCCTAAATCTGTCATTTTAGTACAAACACCACGCTACCTGGTGACGTTGTGTTAAATTGTACTTTAAGCTACTTAAATGAACATTGATTGCGCGAGTGGTGATAAAAATTTTCTATATCAAGATTACGATCTTGATATTATTACTTGTCCAAATATGTATATAAATTTTCCAGTATATACTAAGCATCATACATTGTATAAAAGTCAATTCATCCAGTAGATCCGTTTTGTCCTTATTGGGAACATTTCTCGTAATATAAAATTTTGGAGATTATGTGAAGAATTCCCAGTGACGACGAAACCGGTCTGTCGGGAGAAGTGCCTTTTCTGCACTCTACGACATTTTACTGACAAATGTACAAAAAATTTGAATGGTGATTTAATCAAGCTTGCAACTTTGATTTAAATAATTTTTGTCACCGCCCGAACAATAGGTAATCGTTCAGTATCTTGATATTCAGAAATGACCTTCCATGCCAATGCATTAAGAAATAATTCGCCTATAAATAAAGGAATCCGTAAAGTGTCAGAGAAAATTAATTATTTTATATTGATTATCTTTTGTATGACAATTTTTCCAATAGGATCCAGGATAGTGATTCAAATATAACTATAGGAAAATTTTTGTTTACAAATCTAATGGCTAATTTTAAAATTTCATCCTGAACTTTTACGGTGAGTCAAGTATTACTTCAATACAGATAACCTCTTCGACAGCGGTATATGACAGAATATATCCCACTTTGAATTAATTGTATTTAAATTCAGCTTTTATTTCTTGGCATTACTGATTATATGGCGTAAACATAAAAATCAAGCTGCCATTGATAAATCTTTTCACCTTTGCTTTGCTTCTTATTAGCAATGTAAACACGCATTCACGGAAGCGTGAGTTAAAGTTTTTATGATTAAAATACATTTATTTTCAATCAATATTAATATTATTTCAAATTTAATTTAGAACGAACCATTCAATTGACCTATTTCCGTTTTTTTGATATTTATGTTTTACGAATATTCGTTTTGCCCAAAGAAATCCAATATTTTATGCTAATTTACATTACTTTTTTAGTATAAACTGATACGTGGATGACTGATTTTATGCAATAATAATATTTCGGATAATTAGCATTATAATTTTTCAAATGCATGACTTCAAGGTTTTTGAATTCAAAAATATAATGTTTATAATTTGAAAATTGTTGTTAAAATGCAACCAATTTTAAATAAATTGACAAACGATGAAATCTAAATTTTTATTTTAATGTAAGTTTATCGATTCGTAAATGATCTAAAAAATATAATTTTACACGAAATAGCAACTTTTCAAAATTAAACAAGAGAGTATAGAATAGAAGCCGCAATCGAAAAACTTTCTTTACTATTTAAATCTGCCCTTATTAAAGGTACCTATTTCGCATAATTAGTTATTTCTCAAAAGAAAACTTAAACCATAACAATAAATTCCTTTAGAGTGAGTACAGTCTCAAATATATATATATATATATATATATATATATATATATATTTTTGGGAATGGAATTTAGATAAATATATATTAAACTCACACGTTGTACAACAACGACCCGGCCTCGAGAAACGCACCATTTCACAAATTCACAAAAGCATCAATATATAAAATTCACCAGTTTATATTAAAATCATATACGAACTAATTTTGTTAATTTCGCTGAAAAATACGTGTTGCACATACATGCTTCTAATTAGGGTAACTAATTTTTGATTTAGTATTTAAAGACACCTGTTAATTGGCCAGATTTGGAGGAAGAATTTATGAGCACTGTATTCATATACTGAGGAAACTTGAATTTGCTTCTTTAGTATTTTGATATTTCGGCTCCCGAAGCAAATTGAACAGCTATTGCACTGAGAAGCCACGAACAATTCGTATTAAACAAAGAATTGATGAGAAAACGGGTACGCCAAACTTTTTTTCTAACAAACCTTAAATAAAAAGAATGGCAAAAGTATTTGAAGCTGTACCCCTTTCGAAATAAAATAATATTAGCCAATCTTTTAAAGGAAATGCACAATCCAAAATATTGACTTGAACAATTAAAATGCACTGACCTGCCGATTAACAAATACACTTCTGATACTTTTAGATATATGCACGAAAATGCCCGTTAAATGTAGATGTATCAGATGATCTGGCTGCGTTATAATAACCAAATATTGCCTACTATATACATGTCAATATGGCATACACGCTGCATTAGCCGCTTACCAATGAATCAAATTAAAGGTTATTCTAGAAAAAAACACGACTGGTGACATAAAGAAAAAATTCCGCAAAAGCTGAACATATTGTTTTATCACCATGCACACATCAACATAGTCATAACTAATGTTGCCACGGCATGTAACCATAAGTAGTATAGCATAAAGCAAGAAAATTGTGCAATAAGCCAATTGTTTCTGGATGAATTTCCTTTTCTACATCATACAATGCTGGATTCTAGTGACAAATTTATATATTATGGAATTGGTGCTTATATGTAGGTTTTAATAATTATTATCACCGTCTACTCATTTAATAATTTTTTTATTTATACATTTGATTTTGGAACGTGTAACTCGCTGCTACTGATGACCAACCAATAGGTAATAGACACATGTTTGCATGAGAATACAACATTTACTTATGCTGGCTATCTGATCATTTTTGGAAAATGTTTTTACTGGTTACTTCAAACCTGATACAATATTGTCCATATCTACGTTCTCCGCAAAAAAGAATATATAAATATCACATTTTTCATTGAAAGATGTCATAATTAATACGATTTCTGATAGCACGATGTCGATCGATGCCAGAATAAAAGGCTTTGTTGGTGTGACAAGAGTTTGAATTAGATGGTATTCTCTATTATTATTTATGATTTATAATCATTAACAAATTTATTATTATTAATATAATTAATTACTTATATGTATATCTTTTTTATATTATTAGTAAATAATTTATACAAGCATAACTATTTCACTAATTAAATTTTGTTTTGCTATAGTATTATTTTCCTGATCAGTAAAATCAACTGTTTACATAAATTTAACCGATAGTAAATCACCTTTATTAGAAAATAAACTTCATATCGTGGACAGATTATAATCTTAATTCTGAGTACCTATACTTAAGCACCATTACTCCTGATTAATTATATCTGATGGGAACTTAGCGATAATGTTAAAGCTCTGTAATCTTGCACAAATTGGCATTGCTTTGTACTGATTTTGTAAAACTACGTACTGTATTGAATCCAAACCCCAATAAGATTATTTTTGTAAAATACAGAGGGAGAAGTAATTTATAATAATTGCGACTACCATCCTGGCAACCATAGAATCAATTTACTTTATTCAAGGTAAATTCTTAGCAGAGCTGTTAATCACATCAGGAAGGTTTCCATAAAATAAACCAAATTCAACACATAGACATTTTTAATTTGTTAGGGGACAACATGTCTTATTGGCTAGCTGGGTACTGGAAATTGGTCATTAGATTTTAACAACGCAACACTGCCAGTTCTAGAGATCAGTGCCTACTCCACGAGTTAAACGGAATACAGTAATCCCGGGCTGGTTCGGAGGCCAAAACTGCGTTTGAGATGAATAAAACTAATGAAGATGACCAACAGATTAGCACATTTGATATGACAAAGGGTGTGTATTTGGCGTGTATTCCACATTTTATGTCGGCGAAAATAGATAAGGTTCGTCATTCATGTGTTTTATGTATATATAAGTACATCCGATTGCAACCAGACACTGGATCGGATAGGTCGAGCGTACCGCGTTCAAGGACAATTTTAGAGTTGCGTGCATGGTATTTTGCAGTTACTCCGGGCATCTAGTCGTAAACTCAGAACATGTAGTATTTACTAAACACTGACGAAATCGACCACGCATTAATCCACTTGGCAAATCTTGGTGTCGACTACAAATGTTGGACTCATTGAATTGGATATCCTACAGGCTTATGTGAGTAAAATTCACTATTGAACATTTAGTTATTTTGCCCCCACAAAATATATAATCATTCATTAAGCAAGTTATAGTGTGTTAAAGAATGGTTTGGGAGAAATAGCAGCTGACTGGCACGTGGGCATTCGTGTGCAAAAGGCTGTCGTTTTCAAACATCTGATCAAACGAAGGAATAACTTCAGAAATTGTCACGAAATTAGCGACGACCAAAGTGAAGACAGAGATATATGTCACCAAAACTGTTTTGAGTTTGCAAATGAGATATTCGTTAGTTACAGCGACTATACTGAAGACAGTAGAATCAAGATTGCTCGAACCGTTTACATAAATTTACTGGTTCTCTTGATTTGTGTGCCAAAATCCGGCGTATTGATGAGGCCACATGCAAAATTTTTAGCTGCAAAAGGTGTTCAAGTTGGCTGAGTTATGTCCAACGCATGCGTTAAAGTATATATTTTTATTCATTTACTGATGCAACGATTTAAATGCTTTGATCTAGATTATGGTCGAAAACTTGTATACCTATTGAGGATCTGAATTAAAGGAATATACAATTTACACAACTTTCATTTGGCCTTTAAAAAGTTTCTAACGTTTCTTAGTATGCGATTGATGAGTTTCTGCCAACCTGCTACGTAAAGAATTTTTTCGAGTGAATAGACAGCAAATAATAGCATGCTTTATTGCGAAAAATCTCAAAGCTATTTTATTTTCGACTAGCAATCTTAAGACTCAAATTAGAAGCGAATGCAGAGTGCCGAGTACGTAAAAGAAGAAAATGGTTATTGAGATTCTCAGATAAGGTCAAATTTAGCCACGTTTACTTGCCGACAACGTCATGACGCAGAAGCTGTTTTAAAAGTTACCTAGTAGATCGTTGTCATTCCGCTATTCGGAGACACACAAAAAGCCTAGACAAACGAAAACAAACTGTTGGAGGCAAAAATATGTCCTTAATTAAAGATTAAATGCTCTTTCCGGAAATACTTCGCGCAATGTGACATTCGGATATTTCATAAACAGCAACGTCACTAAACTGTTACATAGAACTAGTTGCTGATTGTATCTATGTCTAATTTTTCCGCATTTCTTGTCCAAATATTCATGTCCATATGTACACCCGGTTGGCGCACTACATTTCAGTAGACGTAACATTCCGTTTAATTTCAAAGTTGCTTGACATTAAAAAGCCGTAATCAATCTCAATTCCAATGTTTTATTAAAATATTATCATTCAATTTGACAAGCTTTGCAAACATGCATAAGTAAAATTAACTCCAATTTGCACAAAATAATCTATCCTGCATACTGCCAAAATGGGTTGAAATGTAAAGTGAAGTACTTAAACAAACGTACAGACTTTACTAGAAAAATGACATAACCTGTATATATATGGCGAAAGCTGCAAAACGTTAGCGTTCGTGATGGCAAAGAAATTGTGCAGCAACATTTCCAATCAGGAAAAATATATGCGAGAGTACTAGAGGTGAGAACCGCTAATCTAATTTTGCTTTCTATATATATGCATTGCAGTCACTTTGAGCCGTACGCTGCTGATGATTATGGAAAGACGTTACGTGCCATTGCGTGCGACTGACGGTAGTTTTGCTATGTTCTTCGACGTCTGGTTAAATAAAATAGGATTGGTGCTTACTTCAAACTGGCAAACTTGATTTAAATTATTGCATAATCATGGACCTTTCTTACGAAAAGAATCATTATTTCACTTGTAGATATATATATGTATATATATATGTATATATATATATATATATATAAGCTTTTTAATTTTGATCCAGAAATGTGGGAAAATTGGGCGGTACAATTTGCTTTGCGACTTCATAGACAAATCGATACACATAATATATAACGGACCTCTAAGGCCTACAAACACTATGGTCGCCGAGTCGGAACAAGATACAAACACAACGTGTTTCAATTTATGCCAAATTTCTCCAAAATTGAGAATTAAAAATTGATATGAACACCTGTTACTCCAATAAATCCATAAAATCTGGCCTTGATCGATATTAATTATCACTTTTCGCGAAAATCGTGGCACGAATAAATTGAATATATAAAAGTTAGGTAATATTAATTGCGGAGAGTTAATATATACGCAAACGAAAGTGTACATGCGATTATACATTTGGTTCATCCTTCTGGTCCTGTCTGAAGTAATTTGTTAATAGGTACGCAACACCTAGTAAACATTTGGTGTAAAATTCGACTTAAACCACAGAAAGGGTTGCTCGGAATGTCATTCAAGTAATTTAGAATAGAAAACGATTTATTTGGATGAGTGTTAGTTGCCCAATTCGAATCAAAATTTATATTTGTCGAACAGTGATTCGCCAGCATCATCTGATGGAAACAAATGAATAAAAGAATTCGCATTTTAGTTGTTAATATTTACTGTAGAGGCTCCAGGCCTATTAGATAATGAGAGCCCCATTGACGCTAAGACAGATTCGGTCTTAGTGTGCTTATAGCTGTATGATACGATAGTTTTCGTTTACATATCCGTTAAGTTCATGCCTAGACTATCAGTGTCCTCAAATTTAAGATTAGCTTCCATGTTAATCACACTTAAAAATATATTTGATTAATCTGTTAATAGCGAAGGACTGTGTACTTCATACGCAACACTGTACAAGAGTATATAAGCTGGAAAGAGCTTAAATACGAAAAACAGAACTTTTAAATTACTTGTTCATGAACGATGCCAATATGCGCAAATAAAAGCACAACCCCCTTAGAGAAGGCTTATATTGTGAAGATGAAAATTTGTAAAATCGAACTGATAAATAAAATGCCAAACGAAGCTTGCTATAAAAAATCACACAGAATAAAGAAAACTCGAATTACGTACAATTCAAAAGTATATATACTGCAATGTATTTAAATAAATTATGTTTTTTTGAAATTAAACAAATATTTTCCTTTTTAATAATATTCTTTTCAATCAGCCACGGTAGTTTAAATTTATCTATAATTGTTACTTTAGGAATTACCTTCCAAACTTACGTGCGAAGTAGAAAGAAAAAAATAATGAAACAGTTCTTCGGAATGTAAACCAAGTAATTTAAAATGGAACAAGATCTACTTTGGTCAGTGTTATAAAATAAATTTAAAACGAAATGTATATTGGACGAAAACTGAATAATTAGCATCTGGCAAAAACAAAGGTTTCATCAAGTTCTCATTTGAAGTATGTGTCAGTTTCAGGTGGTGGTTAATAATTTTGAGAAAAGCTGGAGAGCAAGTATTAACGAAGTCGTCAAGACTTATTATTATCATTATCCAAGAAATATGAAAATTGTAAAAAGTTCTAATTGGAAGTGATTTAGAAACCTTTTTAAAGCGAGACCATAATATTTTTGAAAAGAAATAAATGGGAGGCTTCTAATATAAAACGAGTGTCAGTTTCCGTTCGTGATTAAGAATGAGTGAAAATCAGCAGTGTTATTCTTGTCGAAGATAACCGGAAATGTCACTTAGAATACTGTCTGTTTTCGGAATATATTCAATGCCTTCTATTTCGTATGTGTTAAAACTAATTACAATGAAAAAAACTTATATTTTAATAAAAACGAACGGTCATTATTATTATAATCAAGGTTGCTGTCTTGATATAAACACCTGACCCATTAATTACTTACATATGTCAGTATAAACTAAGAATTGTATAGTGTAGAAAAGGCAATTCATCCAGCAGACCGGTTTCGTCCTTATTAGGAACTCACTGCGTACTGCCAGAATTGCCACGCACAGGACTCCTCGAACCAGGGCATCAACCTTCAGGATCTGGTGCTCTAACCATTGAGCCACCCTGCCGGATAAACTACATTTTTACAAAATTTTCAGTAATATACTAAATAATGTTTCTTGGTTAGTCCATTTTGCTTTATGTGGAGCTCATATGGTATCCATTTAGACCAAAAATTCCAACTAACCATCCACAATCTGACATAACTGAATGGACTCCAAACTAAATGATGAAGCGGAATTGAGGTAAGCATTTATATAGCTACACGAACAATTGTTTCGCGGGCAGTGAAAAAAACGTAAAATAATCAAGGTTTCTATCTTGAAATAAACATTTTACTTCCGTATAACCTAACAATTGTATAGAGTAGAAAAGGCAATTCATCCTGTAGACCGGCTTTGTCCAGTAGGCGGAAAATTCTGGCCAGTACGTGAGGAGCTACCAATAAGGACGAAACTGGTCTACTGGATTACTTGCCTTTTCTACATTATAAAATACTAAATTTGTACTGATTAATACATGTACATAATGGTTCAGGTGTTTTTATCAGGATTGCAAACTTGATTTAAATTAATTTTTATCACCGCCCATGCAATCAATGTTTGTTTAATTTTATAATGTTAATTTCAGTACAACTTCCCCATTTAACGTGGTTTCTGTTCTATAATGACAGATCGTGAATGGTGACTTGGAAATTTAGAGCTAAAGGGATGCTACATAGGCTGTATCTTGAGGGAAAGCTAACCAAGAAACATTAGTTAATATATCAATTAAAATTTTGTATAGTGTGCGACAGGTTGGCTCAGAGATTATAGCTCCAGATTCCTAGGCAGATGTGCCCGGGTAACTGACCTGCTCACGGCAAATTCTGGACAATGCGTAATAAGTTACCAAAAATGTCGAAATCGGTCTACTGGATGAATTACCTTTTATACTCTATGCAATGCTTAATTTACAATAACTTATATATGTACGTAATGGGTCAGGTGTTTTATTACGATCACAACCTTGATTAAAAGTGAGAAATAATTCTGTTTGGATGTGTTTCGGAAATCTAACTGCAAGTAAGATTAATATTTCATGACAATTTGACCACCATCCTTTTGAGTAAATGAATTCTGATTTAAGCATAGTTTCATTTTCTTGATTTTTTTTATTTCATGTGTGCAAATATGGTAAGCGAATCTTTTCAAAGTGAAACTGAACGGTGGCTCGGATTATTATTCAATTAATGATGGAGAATAATGAATAATTATTGGAATGAAAATCATATTTCCTAAAAACAGTCAATAAATTGCCAAAATAAACAGTTATAATTATTCTGATTTAACGACTGCGCCAGTTTCCAAATTTGCCAACTTGAATTAAACAAAAATACCATTATATTTAACAATACGTTAAACAACATAGCAAAACTACCAGTCAGCACTCTGACGCTTCCAACCTTCTTCATATCCGAGTACGATACAGCAACTAATTCAGTGAGGATCAATCCGCAATTTATATTACATGAAAGTACATTAGATACGCGAATCTCAAATCTATAAATCTTACATAATATACTCAGTGGAAATGTCGATTGCCAATTTCACAATCAAGGATCATTTAAATATTTGTAGTTTGTCAGAGAGAGATATATATATATATATATATATATATATATATATATATATATATATATATATATATATATATATATATATATATAGGTATATATACATAATTAAACACACATTGATTGTAATGTGGTAAGAATTTTAGTTCATGTTTGAGTATCAGTAAATACCTAATCCCATTGTATTTAAATCCAAACTTCACAATATGGCAAAACTACCGTCAGTCATACGTATTAGCGCGTTTCGACCTATATATATTTGGCGAAAGCCACGAAATGTTAATGTTCGTGACTGCATAGAAATTATGCAGCTGACATTTTTGGACAAGTTCAATGTATGCGAGGGTATTAAAAGTGAGAGCCGCATATCTTGGTTTACTTTCCGTATATATGCATAGCCGTTTGATCCTCGCTACTTAGTTTGCCTTCAAACTCTGTTGATGATCATGGAAGGTCATAACCCGTCAATGCGTGTGAATGATGGTAGTCTTGCTATGTATTTCTACGACTGGTTAGACACAATGGAAACTGTTTACTTAAAATTCGTAAACTTCGTCTAAATAAATGTTGTTAAATCCCGTGCAAACATTAAATGTTTACTGATCAAATTTTTATTTAAATTTAATCATAAGCGAACTGAACAGGGACTAAATTAATTTAGGTTAGGAAATTTGTTTTGACTGAATTTTACAAAACTGACTGTAAGAAAAAATTATATTTTCTAAAAAACGATCCATCTTCAGCTTGCGCAAATGAAAGTATATAAGTATTCCCACTTGACAACTGTGTCAGTTTCTGAGTTTGTTTGTTGTTTTTTTTGAAAATCAAAAGCAAATATCTTGACGAAAGCGAACGGAAAGTTCTCCTGTAGCTCTATTCAAATAATGTATAATGGAAAAAAAAATTTTGGGTTTGTTTGTGAATTGTATTTGGAATCAAATTTAACACTATCTAGAGTAAGAAAAATCAAAATAATGTGCAAATCAATGGATAAATGTATTCGCATTTTACCAATGTGTCAATATCATGTATTTCGTAGCGAATTTTTACAACATAAATAGCAAAATACCAAATGAAGGCAACCGGTAATTTCTCATGTTTTATTAACCGAGTTATGTAAAAAAGGAAAAATAACCTTTTCGTGGGTTTTGAAAATTTTATTCAATATTTTCCTCAACTAAACAGATAAAAGAAAATTCATTTAACCACTTTGACAGCTACTGGATTTGTTTATTGTTTTTATGCAAATAAAAGACAAGATTCGTGATAAATGCGAACCGATTGGTCGTTCGCACTATCATTTTGGTTATGATGAAAAATAACGAAGTCAACCGGAACTTTTGCAACCATCCCCAACTTACGCAAATAAATGGATAATTAATTTCCCATTTAAACACATCTTCGACATTTAGAATTGTTTATTGATTATGTGATAATAAAGAGCAGGCATCTTAACGAAACGAACGAAATGTTCGATCGTAATATCATCAGTTTAATGTGTAAAAGACAAATTTCTTATTGGGTGTGTTTTTCAAATCTCCTTTTGAATTAAATTTATATTTTTCCAAGAATTATCCTGCATTAACATAAGCGAAAAATGGCCAAGATAATTCTTATTTGAACACTAAGTCAGATTATGTTTCTATTTGCATTTACGTGAAAATAATGAGGAGACCTTGACAAAAGCAAGGGGAACGGTCGCTTGTTCTGCCATCTGAGTAAAGTAGAAGAAAATAAATTCCATTTGTGTGTCATTTGAAGATTTATTGAATGCGCAAAATTTATATTCTCGAAAGAGTGAACCATCACTTTCATGCAGTAATAAATGTATTAAAGAATTCTCATTTAACCAATTTTTCAATTACTTAATTTGTTTGATTTCATTGAAGATGATAAGCGTCAATATGAACTGAAAGGAAGGAATTTTCGCATGCAATATTATCTGTTCAATGTGGAAAGCAAAAACGCTCTTTGAGTATATTTTTGAAATCTATTTCTAAATTTTTTTATATTGTACAACGGATGATCATTTTTAAGAAACGAGAACGATCATTCGTACGCTCATCGTAGTAATGTTGAGTATAAAAAAACCTCTTTTCGTGTGTATTTCGTAAATCAATTTCGGAGGAAATTTAATAATTTTGAAAAAATTAAACACCATAATCAGGCGCAAAGTATTGATCAAATGGATTGGCATTTAAGCACTAAGTTATTTTATCGTTTTGCTTATAGATTTTGTGAAAAAAAGCCGCAAATGTTGATGAAGTCTGGTGGAAAAATCGCAAGTAACATTGTCCATTTGACGTACAATGAAAAGAATTATCGTACAGCCTGTTTTTTATAAAACAAAATCTAAGTTAAATTAAAAAATTTAAAAGTACGAACAATCATCCTTTCTTCGTAAAAAAGGATAAAATAATTTTCATATAACCAGTTTTTGACTAACTATGTATGCTTATGTTTTGTGTGAACCTAAATAGCACAAATCGTAAAGAAGTCGGGCGGAAAGTTCGCATGTAATATCATCTGAATTAGGTAGAAAACAAAAATAGTGCTATGGGTGTGTTTTGGAAATCTATTTCTAAATATAATAATTTTTTTAAATAATTAATTGCTACCATCTGGCTTACATAATTAGATACAATAATTCTCATTAGGCAACTACACCAGGTTAATACTTAAGTTTTATTTAGTTGTAAATAGGTAAGAGTAATTATGACAATCGGACCGACACGATCGTTCGAATATTCATTCAATTAAAGTAAAAACTAAGATATATTCTTCAAGCGTGTTTTGAAAATTTATTTCGAATTAAATTTAACGTTATCTAGAGAATAAAGCATTACAATTCGGTGCAAAAAAATATATTACATTATTCTCTTTTGAAACCCATGCCACTGTTTTTGTTTATTTATTATCTATTTGTAAATAAACAACAGGAATCTCGACAAAGGCACTGAAACAACTGCTCGAACCTTCATTTAAACAATTTATAAAATAAAATATTCTCTTTTTGCATGTTTTGTAAATCTATTTTGAATTTAATTAACGATTATCTAGAGAATGCACCATCCATTTTTAGGCACATAAATAGATAAAATGATTCTCATTGTACAACTCGGCCAGGTTATTATTTATTTTTCTAATTTGTATTTAAATAAATAGCAGGAATCCTGACAAAATGACTAAAATGATCGCTCGAACCTTCATTCTTAAAATTTAGAAAATAAAATATTCTCTTTGAGCGTTTTTTGGAAATTTATGTGGAAATAAATTAAATATTATATACAGAATGATCCATCACAGTTTGACGCGAATAAATTGAAAAAAACTCGCTGTTGACTAATTTTTCTGTTTATTGCATTTTATTGTTTGTGTGAATGGAATAGCACGATTATAGACAAAGGCGGACGGAAAGTTCCTCCGAGTAATGTAAAATGAAATGAATATTGTTTTGTTGGTTCGTAACTCTGATGACAAGTAAAATTAATACCTTCAGGAAAACGAATCATCATAATCTTGCACAAGTCATGCATAAATAAATCCGCAATTTAACGCTATATAAATTTATTTTTTATATTTTTTATGTTTAAAAGGGACTAGAATCTTGAGGAAAGCCTGGTCGCTGGTACCGTCATCTAAGTATGATAGTAGGAATAATTTGCATTTGTACGTAAGATATTACATAAGACGCACTGGTAATAATTAACAAAAAATTACATCAATCAACTAGCTTAATTAAATTGTGAATACGATTTACATGTAATTTTTTTTATAGCGCTGGCCATTTAATTAAAAAAGAAGCGTAGATCTTTAACGCAGACGACCAGAACAATAGTTCCGATTGTTATCTAGTTAATATCGAACAGAACCATTTTGTTCTGTTACTAACGGAATTCTCAATTAAACATATGGTTAATCTTTGCTGCTGGTCATTGCTTGTGTGAAAGTAAGGAGAGTAGAAATTGAAAACGAAGACCGGAAACCTTGCTTGGAAGAGAGCCCAAGTAAATTAAAACTACGTATTATATTTGGGAGAGTGTTGAAAATCTTGTTTTAAGCAAACGAATATTTCCCAATGTATGCAGCAGCATCTCTTGCTGAAAATAAATAAACACAGGAATTCTCATTTGAACACTCGTTTAATTTATTCTGCTGGTCAATATTTGTGTGAAAGTAAACAGATTGAAATTTGAAAAGGAAGACTGGAAACCACGCGTTGCAATGACTCATGTAATATAAAATTAAATAATAAATTTGGGTGAGCGTTCAACATATAATACCAAGCAAACTAAGATTTTCCAATGATTGTAACATTATCTCACGTTGCAAATGGATTTAAAAAGGAATTTTCAATGAAAATAGGGAAATTTTTGTAGTGGTCAATGATTGTGTGTAAGCGAGGAGCACGAAGTTGAACAAGGACGAACGGAAATCCCGCGTCGCAATGACCCAAGTAATAAATTATTAAATAATAATTTCGGATGAATTAGGGAAATCTAATTCCAAGCAAAAGGAGAGTTTCCAATGAATGTAACAGCCGAAAATATATTTATAAAGGAATTTTCATTTAAAACTCGGTAAATTTTTTGAGGTGGTTATTCTATTTGTGTAAGTGTGGAGTGCGAATTTTTATATGGACGACCGGAAATCTCGCAACTCCGTGAATCAAGTAATATAAAATTAAATAACAAATATGAGTGAGTGCTGGAAATCTAATTCCAAGCAGACGAAGAGTTTCCAATGAATGAAACATGCCGCAAATAGATTTGCCAAGGAATTTCCGTTAAACACTCGGTAAAGTTTTGTGGTGGTTATTTTTGTGCGTAAGTGGGAAGCGCAAATTTTGACATGGATGCCACGAAATTTCGAGTCAAAATGACCCAAGTAATGAAAAATTAAATAATTAATTTAGGAGAGTGTTCGAAATCCATTTCCAAGCAAACGAAGAGTTTCCACTAAATGTAGCGGCATCTCATGCCACAAATATATTTGAAAAGGAATTGTTAATGAAAAAGCTATAATAGGGAATTTTCATGGAACACGGTTAATTTTTTCTGGTGGTCATCGTTTTTATGTAAGTGAATAGCGCGCATTTTCTTGTGTAATAAAAAAATTAAGTAATTAATTTAGGTGAGTTTTGGAAATCTAATTCCATGTAAACGAAAAATCTTCAATGAATGTATCAGCATCTCGTGCAGCAAATATATTTGAAAAGGAATTTTCCTTGTTAAATCGGTACATTTTTTTGGTTGTTATTTTTTGTAAGTAAGTGAGGAACGCAATTGTGACATGGACGGAGAGAAGACTCGTGTCGCATTGACTCACGTAATATAAAATTAAATAATAAATTAAGGTGAGTGTCGTAAATCAAATTCCATGCACAATGAGTATTTTGAATAGATGTAAAAGCATCTCATGGTGCAAATATATTGAAAAAGGAATTTTAATTGGAAACTCGGTAAATTTTTTTGGAGTTTTTTATTTGTGTGTAAGTAAAGAGCGCGAATTTTGACAAAAACGACCGGAAATCTCGCGTCATAATGACTATAGTATTATCAAATTAATTAATATATTTCGATGCGTGTCGGAAATCTAAAAACAATAAAACGTAGAATCTTCAATGAATATTACAGCATCTCATGCTATTGAAAACTCGATACATTTTTGTAGTCTTTATTAAATTTATGTAAATGACGAGAGTGGATTTTGACAAGAACGACAAGAAAACTCGCGTCGCAATGACACAAGTAATATAAAAGTAAATAATCAAGTTACGCGAGTGTTGTAAATGCAATTCCAAGCAATCGAAGGGTTTCTAATGAATGTAGTGGCATCTCATGTCGCAAATAGACTTGAAAAGGAATTTTCATGGAACACTCGGTAAATTTTTGTGGTGATTTTGTGTATAAGTAAGGAGGAGGTATTATTACATGGACGACCGGAAATCTCGCGTCGTAATGACTCAAATAATATAAAATTAAATAATATATTTTGGTCAGCTTTGGGAATATAATTTCATGCGATAGAAGAGTCTCCAATGAATGTAATTGCATCTCATGACGCCGATATATTGGAAAAGGAATTTTCATTGAACATTCGATTAAGTTTTGGGATGGAAATTTTTGTGTGCATTTGAGGAGCGCGAAGTTAGATATGGACGACGGAAATTTCGAGTCACAATGACCCAGTTAATATAAATTCGACATTATCGACAGGAAATCTCCCGTGGAAATAATGTTAATAGAAAACTAAATATTCTTTTAGTGTGAGTTTCCAAAATAGAATTAAGAACAAGGCATGCACTTTCCGTAAAGTCAACCATCATCACCATGCGGAATTAAATATAATACGGAATTCTCATTTACACATAAGATTAATTTTTCAGTTAGCCATTGTTTATGTGAATGCAAGGAGCGAGAATGTTGACAATGACTACCGTAAATCTTGTTTTAAAAAGAACCCAAGTTATATAAAGCTAAATATGCGATTTGTGTAAGTATTGGTAATCGGATTACGAAAAAAGCTAACATTTTACAAAATATGACCATCATTATCTCACGGAAATATAAGAATGACAAAAGTTCTCATTTGGACACTGGGCTAATGTGTGGTGGTACTCGTTGGTTTCTCGAAAGAAATTAGCGCAAATGTGGAAACGGACGACAGAAAATCTCGTTTGGCAAAGCACCCAAGTAATATTAACATAAATATTCCATTTGGGTGAGTTTTGGAAAACGGATTGACAGCAAAGCATACGTTTGACAAAATATGAAACATCATTATCTAACCGAAATAAAGGAATGAAAGAGTTCTCATTTAAACACTAGGCTAATGTGTGATGGTACTCGTTGGTTTCGGGAAATTTAGTAACACACATTTTGACACAGACGACATGAAATCGCTTTTAGCAAAGCACCCAAATAATATAAATCTATATATTCCATTTGGGTGAGTTTTGGAAATCGGATTGAGAACAAAGCATGCATTTTACAAAATGTGAACCATCATTATCTCGCGTTGATATATGAATGAAAGAGTTCTCATTTAAGCACTGGGCTAAGTTTTGTTCAAAATTATTGTTTTAGGGAAAAAGAAGTGCGCGAATGTTTCCTCGCAGTTCTGGAAATCTCGTTTTCAAATGCACACAAGTAATATAAATCTAAATATTCCATTTGGGTGAGTTTTGGACATCGGTCTTATGTTGACAGAAATCGGCGTAACGCTTAGCATTAAATAGTGAATCGAATGCATCATAGAGCTAATATTGTCCATTCGCTACTATCAAATTTGCAATCACTTTAGTAAGGCTATTTCAATATTATTTAGTTTTTCTTAATTGCGGAAATAATTTATGTGTGAACATTGATCTTGTAATGCGCATTAAAGCATATTTAAACGTTTTGACCAACCTCTCATTATTATAAAAGACAATGAACATGGAGTAATCTGCCTACACGCATTTTTATCTTGATGTCAAAGTTTACATGTGTTTATATCATTTGGAAGATGAGATGTGTGAGAAATATTTCATGCAAAAATATTACATTGCAGGTGATCCTGATTTAATGGAATATAATGGCAAACAATAATTCAACATTAAGCGAATAGTGGACCAACAGATATTTCGAAAATTTTCTTATAAATTACCGTAGCTTTGAATAGTATTGAAGCTTAACCTAGCCGAGATTGATAAATACCGATTAACAGAATAAAAATTTATTTACTAATTATTACACCAACTTAGTAATAATTAAATTATTATGTGTAATTATAGCATTGCGGTGAAATTACTGTAATAGCTTATAATGCATTCCTTCGAAAAAAATCTTTAATGGTGAAAAATAAAGCAAGATAAAATCAATGTTTGTTATCCAATGAAAGATTTTCGACATAAAGTTGATTCTTCGAAGATCATTCAAAACAACAAGATTGTGTAATATGTTTTCATGAATTTGCAAGAAAGCATCAGCATGCCTCTTAAATCTGAATAACTGGGAAGCAGATGTATTGACTAAAATGCCTAGAAACAGCATTAACAACAAGAAACGACGAGAAAAATTCATAACAAATGGGGGGAGGGTGGGAAGATGAGACTCGAAGATTGGAAAATGAATGGAGGGAAGAGTCTGTTAAAAAACGAAAGAGTTCATACCTGCCGACTAACTGACATCAATGAAATTTTATATCGGCATATTCTGTCAAACAAAAAATATTAATTGTGGAAACGCAATAGAAGAATTTTTAGCGAAGTTAGTAAACCACATTCAAAGAAAGTGGTCATATGTTTAAGGTCATGATTTATAAGTGAGAAACGTTGCATATTCGCAATTATTTCAGTATATGAAGTTCACATCAAAAGGCTATACACAATTTTCTGCCTAATTTATTCCCGTTTGATTATGACGTCCATATTTTTTTTAGTAGTTTAAGAAACAGACGAAAATCCTCTCATTTTTTAATTTTTAACCTAAAGACAGTACTATCCTTTAATAACATTCAAAGCATTGTTCGTGAATGCGACCTTTTTTATCACAAATGAAATTATAGTAAATATGCACATTTATTAGGAGGCCTACGCCTTTCTTCCTATATTGGCATTTTCCAACGTATCCTACGTCAAACTTTCCAAAACGAAGGAGTTCGATTGTGCCATGGTATCTACCTGTTCATGAATTAGTCCACTAAAATTGACGTGTACAATTTTTTCCTTAGGAATATAAGTTTGCATAGATTTCCACTGATCATCTAAGTAAGTGCATATTATTTATTATTACGTATGTCGAACAAGCGATTAAAAGTTGGTATCTTAGAGCATTACAGATTAAACATTTGATACGAATTGATTACTGAGAGCACACATGCGATTTAACGGCAAATTGATGAAGCCTCATACTTATGCTTATCATATTTTGTTGTTAAGAATTTCGAGAGGTAACTTTGAACAACAGCTAAGTACGTTTGTTCTGAATTGATCATGGCTTTATTATTTTATTAGTAAATTTATAACTGTGTTCAAAAATTAATAATGTAGGTGTAAATGGTGAAGAAGTAATTTTTCTTAAAACTGAAAAAAATTCCATGCATTCAGAAAAAGACATGAGATTTATGACAGCTCACTGTCGAATTTTTTTAAATTGAGAAATTTTATATTGACATAAATAAGTTGGGTTTGTGCAAAAATTAAATTCTACTCATTCTGATTATATTTATTAAAATAATAATTGGTGCGCGAGTTTAATGTACTTGAAAACTGTCTGATACAAGTTGTAAATGTGATGAAGGCTTACTGTAAAACAGCTATGCTAATTTATTGATTTATATAAATAAAAAAGAAAGGCAATATATTTTTAAAGTGTGATCATTTAATTTTAAAAATGTGAAAAAACTTATATTTTTATGCTAAAAACTTGTACACGTTAGCTTTAGGGGAATAATACATAAGCGAAATCATTCTCGTCTTAAATTTGAGAAGATATACCCCGATAAAGTTGAAAAAACGCCAATAAATGAAGAAAGGCATAGACGCTTCTAATAAATATGTCATGTGGGCTATAAAAACCAATTTTATAAAAAAAACAATTCGCATCCACAAACTGTGCTTTAAATGTTCCAAAAAGCTAGCAATACCTCTAGGTTAACATTAGAACATGAGAGGATTTCCATCTACTTTGCAAGTGCTAATGAAATAAATATGCTTAATGTAAAACAAAACTACTAATAAGTACAAACTACGGACTCAGTAGAATATTTATCTATTGCAGTTTGATGTCATGCGGTTATACATCAGCAATATTCATTGACTGCTATCCATAAATATTTAACGTTTTAGGCCAGACACATATTGAACAAAAATAAATGATTTTAAGTCTAATAGCTCTCCTGAAATTGTAATTGAGTCAATTGCTAAAATGGAAGTAAAACAGGATTACAGATGTGTAAATCTTGATTGGGTGATATTCCTATTTAAACGGCCGTGTTAAATAGAATGGTAAAACATTCCTGCATTTCTTTGACGTTATAAAAAGCCGTAAATTCTCTTTGCTAACTATTTCCTTTAAAGTACTTATCAATTGGCATATCAGAAAAAAAGAATTTAATTTTGAAACAATGTGCATAAAAAGCGCATTTCGATATGTAAAAGCGCCAAAAAGTTTGTTCTGACATTTGCTTAGAAATGAAAGTGATACACGTAAATATTTCAACATTTACCAATTTCAAACTCTATCCCATTTCAGTTTTCTATTTGTACTGATTACCGAAAATACAATACTTTGTTCATTTGCAGAGACTTGAGGAAAATGCTAGGAGCAAATCATTTCTGACACTAGCAAAATTTATTTTTCTCTCTGGACTTCACAAAAGTCCTAATCATTTTTATAAATAATCGGCGTCATAACTTACTAGTTAAGAAAAACTGTTGTAATAGTAAACGTTGTTTTAAAATTAAGCACCAAATTTCGGTGTACATATCTAGTTTAAAGTTTGCCAATGCAGAATTCAAGATTTGTCACATTGTTTAAATAAACCACATCGACTGACTTGACTATCAATGTGATTGGGATTTCATTATAAATATAATGTCTAGCGATATTTATGATTTATATAATTTATGTTGCGGAGAAATATTATATATGTTAGAATTTATTAATTGTTGCGCATCTAGTAACAAATTAGTTCTAATATGACTAAAAGGGCTAACCAAAGTAAGTGTCAACGAAAGGTATAATCTCATGCGCACATTCGTTTCCTGATTACCGGTGATTTATCAGTAGGTGTCGGTATTATGCCCCATACCCACTATATATTTTGGTGAGTTATTTTGAAAAATTTTACGGTTTTATCTTCTATATTAATATGCTTACTAGCTGTTGTAGAGCTAGCTTCAAATAAATACTTTGACAATGCGATTTAAAAGCGATCTTATTATGCATAAAATATGTACCTAGCATTTAAACGGTACCAACATTATTGTTGGTGAGTCGGCACCTGATAAAAACAGGCTGCCGAAAATGTACATGGTACCAAAACCATCGTTACCGATACGGTAACAGTTACTAACACAATGGAATTCAAAATATGCTAAATATCACTAAAATGTGAGAATTACAACTATTTGTGAACACATGTTACTCTAGTATATCAGTTATCTTTTTTGCCTTAATCATGACATCATACAATGTAATATATAACATTTGATTACATCCATAAACACTATCTAATTTGGTGAGGAAGCTGTGACAATTTGACGGTAAAATCTCCTATACAAATATTTAAACCTTCAGTAGTGCGCAAGTATTCTAATACTAACACAGGTTACCTAAAATAAATATGGTACCATCACGGTGGACAACAAGAGGTGAAATATTTTATACAAAATTGAGAATTACAACTAGCTATAAACACCTCTTACTCCATCAAGTCCATACACTCTGGTCGTGATCGATATCAATTGTAAATTTTCGTAGTAACCATGATATCATGCAATAATTATATGGTTTTTATATATAGTTATTTACGTAAAAGTAATGTATATAAAATATAATTGTACAATAGGACTTGCGTACCTATAATCAATTTCTTCGAATAAGGCCACAATGACATAAAAGATACAACATGAACGCGAAATACAATATCATTTTAAAAGTATTTCGGGCGTACTGGCTACTCAAAAGAAGAAAAAAACATTCTGCCAAATGTAAACTAAACTTTTAATTAAGACTTGGCAAAATAAAACATTTCGATATATAAATTTTGATATTGTGAAGTTGCATTTTCGAAGACTTTTTATGAAGATAACAAATTACCTGTTTTAATAAACATGGGTATAGAAGATTGTCATTTTCATTATTTCACATTTCTGGATAAAATTCATGGCAGATATTGCGATTAATACCACCTCCTTCTGACGAATTGCTTGTAGACTACAGTTCAGCTCATACAGACATTGAAGCTTTTCAGTTCTCTGTGTACCAATTGAAAGCTATAGAACACCTAATACAAAATTGCATATATATATATATATATATATATATATATATATATATATATATATATATATAGGCTCACTGGAGTATGGAATTAATTACTCTTATATATTTAACAGAATGGTATCATAATTACCGCGAAATTTGATATCGATTGAGGCCAAATCGTATATAATTTCAGGAGGCACTGGTGTTCAGAAGTAGGTGTAAATTTCAATTTTGGTAAAATTGAGGTTTTCCGGAAATTCATTATTTTCTTAAAAGACATGGGCGAGGTAATATGAAAAACACTATTTTGATATTATGTTCATGCTTAGCATTTTAAAAGCATCGTGTAAAGTAGATTGCTCCATTCGTTTGTGCTGACTTTGAAATGTTGTTCTGTTCTTATTTGAACCTAACTATATCTAGATGCGCAATTCCAAATAAAAAATAGCACAAGCTAAATAAATGCTAGACTACATGTGGCAATGTCAGCATATCTGAGTTGAAAAGTTTTTATATGCATCAAATCTGGATCTTTTTCGTTATGCTTTGATAATAGCCTGTTAAGCGACAATGTATCAGGGCATGAATATAATTGAAGTTTTCCATATTGTTTGGCAAGTTTCATATCAACGGAATGGTTTTTATTATTTAGTTGCTTGCTTAGTTTTAAAAGTTATAGATTTTTAGGAAAAGCTGAATAATTATTTGTAACTTTTATGTTTAATTATCTTACAGCTTAAATTTCCAATTAATTAATATACATGCTAGTTAAAACGAATGCCGCAGTCGCAATTAAGAAAGCAAGACACGCTTTAATGGCTTCAATATCAATGTTTATAGACAATATTGCAAAAATATTTTTAACATTAGAATTAACAAATAAATTCGAAGCAAATTGGTTCACTAGTTCCTGTATAACAAGTTGCAACGAAGACGGTAGATTAAAAGCCTGCCTTGATTTGGCATCGACAAACCTAGGAAACAAATTCATTAGCAATGCAAGCTCTAATCTAGTGAATATGGATTGGATTCATCTATGGATGGAATAAGGCTCTCTGTAATTAAAATTGAATTTCTTGTACAAATGATTAGATAGGTATTATAAACAAAAGAAGAGTTATTTGTCGTGCTCAAATGATGACCGTAGAGGGGAAAAATGCGTCTGCGCGTGTGTACGTCAGTAACATTTTGCCTTAGATTTACGACCAATTAGATAGAATGTGATTGATGTTTATCTCAATCTCTCAAACGTTTTCAAAAAATCGTCAAATGTGATTAGGATGAATGCTTAAATGTAGATATAGACTACGGAATAACCATGTACAAAATCTCTATGTTGCAGCATAGTGGATCCCAAATAATCCTGTACAAAAACTAGTTTTTCATAATATAAACCACATACATAGCTGACTAGTAATTATTAATATATTTTTTGCGTACAGATGGTTTCTAATGGCATTTAATCCTCCAATAAGACTCAACTGATTAATGACATGACCGTTTTGATATTTTTTCAGCATTTAATATCAGCTATTGTTGTAGATGTATAACATTTCCTAGTAGCGAACGAAAGTTTATCGCCTGGGGAAATAAACCATATTGGGAAATAGATAAATTTAAAAACGAGGAATATCAGAACAACCCTGTGCTTAACATTTGCATAATTTATAGAGTGATACTTTTTGTGACAGATAAATAATTGCAAGAGAATATTACACACCTGTTTTGAAGCGATAATTGAGTATTGCCACAAAGGCCAGGATGTATTAAAAAGCGCCTGAATAACTAATGGAATGGAACTCACGTATATTTTGTACACGAACAAATATAGCAAAAACAAAATTTTCGTTTATTTAATAAATTAAACTTTTTATAATCTGGTTACCTATTAATGCGTCATTTGTTTAATTGACATCCCTTGACGTAAGCACTAAACATATTTTGTTATAATATTATTTAGAAATTAGTCTTCCTGCATTTTGTTTACCACAAATTATAGTAACCACATTAGAATTGCTAAACAATCCGTCTATCAGGTATTTCTTGAATGGTTGCGCAGTGTGAGCTTTAAATGTTGAATCTCCGCGAATGGCACTCAAGAGTTGTCGAGTTACACTTTCAGCTCCGCAAAGATTCGAATGATCCCTTTTCACATGTATGCAGCGGGTTCATCTTATTGTTGGCAGGGTGCGAATTTGTTCATACTACCCACTAGAACTGAGGTACGTAATAGATTAGATCGTAACTCATTTTCAGTGGTTACTAGAGAGTAATTAGCACCCAGCCACTACGCAGTCGAACTTGGTGCGTTCTTGGAAATGGTGATCAATCGGATGTTTGCGAAACTGGTAGTGCTAACAAACAACCCGAGAACGTATAACGCGGAGATTCAAAATTCGTCTGTTATCCACACTGTAATTCTCCGTAGTTTTACTCAGTTTTAAAATTTAAGGCTTAGTTTAATGTCGAACATATTAACCAGTAAAAAATACTGTAATAATATCACTATATGTGGGTGACGAAATCGTGTCGGCTTACAATAGACGAAGGAAAGACATGAGTGCAATCGGCATGTAGACTATTTGATATTTATGTATATATTTTCTCAGAAATCGAAAGCAGCGACATGGATAAGGCTGTGGCGTTCTCAGCTACTGATGAAAAACATGTTAATGATAATGACTGTGATTTGAATGTTTTTAAATGTATATATATATATATATATATATATATATATATATATATATATAGTAAGCAGATAATATAAATGAATGATTGTAATGTAAGTTTAGTAGTCTCTCAGAAATAAATAGCCATTATCCACTTTCACCGAGCTATCAATTCATTACAACAGTAGTGTGCCAAAATCCCACAAAAGAAACTTAGTTAACAACCTAGCGAACAGAATCAGGAAGATCTGCTCTGAACACAAGATTGAGGAAGAACTGGGCTACCTGAGGAAAATTTTGTTAATGAACAACTAACCAGAGCGTTTCATTGATGTCAACATCAGTTCCCTGATAGTTATATATATATAAATATATATATATATATATATATATAAATATATATATATATATATATATATATATATATATATATAAATAATTTTCACAATAAAACAAACATGGAACAATATAGTAAATGAATTCAATCCTGCAATATCACTTTAATGCTGTATGGCCTCATCAGGTGGAACGTTGCTTATCATATAAATACAGATAATTAGAGGCTAGTTGAATCTCTTGGCAGAAATATTTCTAAATGAAATCCCATTACAGGAGTGACTTATGCAATTCAACATTAGAGTTTTAACTTAAAATTGAATGTAATTTGCGACTTTTTGCTGTAGTGTATAAGTTGCCAGAATCAGATACGCTTTCCTCCAGGTTCAAATCCAGGCTGTGGTAAGACTTACAGGTATACGATGAGTGCCAAATAAATACGAATCAAGTCTACTAAATGAATTACATGTAGCATCTTAAAACCTAGGCTGAATTCGTAGCTAGAAATTGAATTTTTGATGCAACAGGTATGGCAGTGTGAATAAAGACCCAGAATCCTAATTTAAATAATCCCGCGTTTGAAACTTTCCTGGGCAAATTCTGGACAGAAATTGAATCACTCCCAATTAGGCACAGACCAGTCTACTTGATGAATTGATTTTGCAAGCTAATTCTTTATTTAATTTCTACTGACAAACTCATTTAATTTCAAAATCATGCCATGAGTCATCAATTCAAAATAAGTTCCCCAACCTGGTACATTGTTTGTACCACTAGCTTATCTAGTGTTTTGGAAGATTCTTTTAGAATGCAAGCCTTAATAAAATGCACAGAACCCTTTCCATGTGCAAAAAGAAACAAAAAAATTATCAGAATTTGACTAATGTGTGAGCTTTATTCAAGCATTCAAGTTGTGTTTATGGTCACTGACCACTTGAAAGTACAATTAAAATGTAGCCAGTATAAAGAATAACTAAAAAACACGGTATGCGACTTCTAACAAGTGTTAACACCCCAGTTTCAAGTAAATGCTGCACAACGTTACTAAGTTAGTTTTAGTGCCAAGAATGGCTGAGTTAGAACTGTTTGAGGGCTCTTATTAGGGCCGGTCTTGCGTTCTCCGGCAAATGCCGAGAAGGTCAGTTAGTGTAGCAGTGTCCAGAAGTACTCCTAGACACTCGAGACCAGCTCTGGTTGACTTGGGTTGTGGTTCCTTCTGTTGTGACGTTGACATCCGTGGGGAGTGATAAGCTGAGTAATCTCGTTGAAGTTTTGCAGTAACTGGCTTATTGAAAGAATCAACTGTAGATATTATTCTGACTCTCTAGTTGTACAGCAACAAGATTGGCGGGACTGAACTTGCCAATATGTGTGAAGAAAGCCAGAAATCAGCGTAGGTGACAATGACAGACACCTCGTGACAGTAATTCACAGTTGAAGGCAAACGCGACAACTGTCTTGCATGGTAAATTCACCGTGCTTAAATAGTCTTGATTGGCTGCTCGCAAACCATTGGTTAACCGCAAATTTTGCTTTTTTCTTATTGGTGCCGCGAAAATTGAAATGAATTTAATTTACGCAATATGTCGGCGAATTGCTTTGGTTCGTTACATCACCTTCCTCTCTGAAAAAAAGGAATAAAATATTCCTCTCGCGAGGCTAGATAAGAAATGCATGGCAGAGTTCGAACCAAGTTAAGCAACTGGTTATTATTCTGCCCATAGATATTAAAAAATGTACCGTAAATGCTGGGTTGAAGTATGCTTGTTGGTTGCTCCAACAATGATATGATGCCAAGTAAACACTAGGAAATGCTACACAAATTGTTAGCTGTAGTTGACGGTCATACCGTGTGAGGCAAAATAGAGCAGTTTAAGATTTGGGAGCCGCAGCGTCAGGATTTCAAGGTAGATCGCCTCTGAAGTTGCCAGGTTTAAGTTAAAACCTGGGCAGGCTGGATCGCCGTCAATGTGTTTGTCTACGACCAAAGGAGCTAGTGTGTGCTCGACGTTGTGTTATTGATATTTGTAGAGTGGTCTCTGTGTCACTGATTAAATTGAAATATGCATTGAAAGTGGCCTGTACCATGATATGAAGCTGATAACTACTTAGTGTTGCTACAGGAAAGCGTTAGCTCTAAGCAGCTGGTCATACCAACATAGGCAGTGTGTGCTTAGGTGTGAGCCATACATTATAATGTAAATTTATATACATCAAAATCAAAGGTAACAGCATAAAAAATATGAAATCGAACATTGCCTAAGAGACGGAATAATACCAAAGAACTGTTCAAAATGCTACACATTTGTTAGCTAAGAACAGCTGGTTATACCACGTGAGACTAGTGAGAAAAATAAAATGAATCATTTGGATTCATAGGTCACGTTGCTTGACATAGGGCACAAGTGGTGCACGTAAAGTTAAAAATTTTGATACGTAGAATAACGAAAAATTAATGTTAAAAATTCAATTACGCGTTATGCAAAGCAAGCTATTGTTAGGTTGACATGGTAGGCAGATGGAGCCTCAGGCGTGTGTAGAAGGTTGAATGA
>JAQBSW010008640.1:0-33024 GCA_029291075.1 Eudiplozoon nipponicum
CCATGCGGATTAAGGAAATAATATCGAATTAAATTATAATAGCAAGAATTTATTAGTAATAAGTTGTTGTCATAGACTATACGGTGATTTTTGTAGCAAATTAAGGTCAATTGATAGACTGCTGTGTCCTTATAGGGCACTCGTCAGATAGCTGTGGCCGGAACTTGAATCAGGAAAAATTTAGTTCAGACTTGTAGCAAATCTCCTGCATCACTCAGACCTCAATTTTATTAGAATCCAACCTCCGTTTCTGTCTGTATTTGACTTAAACTGATACTCATTCAGTACAGATTTAATCTACCTAAACAATCCATCTTCTTTTTAATACTATGAGACTTTAACAATCTTCTACTTGAAAATTGATAGAATTTAATTCAAGCAACACTACTTACGTGTAAATGCTGTGGGTAAAAATAAATATAAATTGTAATGCAAATTCAATGGTTCTTCTAGCAATTGTGAAGTATTATCCAGCCGCCTTTGTTCAGGCCTTGAACCGCGGTGAATTTAGCTCAGTTTCGAGCAAACCAATACTAAGTATAAAACTGAAGTTGCACTGCATTTAACCTTCGGTTTCGGACCATAGCATGCGTTCTATTTTAGTATTTGTCGCGTACAATCACTTCTTTTACCGCTTTTAATCTAATTTACATCCGTCTAACCACGATTTTCGTATTATTATTTGACAGGCACAGTGACACCTGGGGAAGTGATATAAAATTTAAATAAACTTTCAGGGATTAATCATATAAATTTGGTCGTTTAATTTTAGCGTTTCATAATATAGAAAATTAAAACCATTATTTATACCTTTATCATTCCTAATGCGAATAGATCTGAAACGAGATTTCAATCCTTCAGACGATTTAACCTGCATTCTTACGGATCACAATTCTTGCTCTATTGCGAAACTTAATATTAGAAGCTGAGACAGCTACAAACAGAAATCTATCCCGTTCAGTCAAATCCAAATGTGTTCTTCATTCATGCTCATACACGGGAAAACAAGGTAGGAATGTCGGCTTTGTGACAATAGCCTCAAGATACTCGATGGATTGCAGTACCCATTTTTAGCAATATTTATTATTTATGGACACAAAATATATAAACATAATTTAATAAATAAATAAATAAAACAAGTACTGTTGTCGTAAAATTGCCAATTTAATATGGATTAAAATTGTTTATTCATTCTTAACATGTAAATTTCCTAAATTATGAGGATAAAATTTTCCTTAAATTTGTCAGATTCTGAGCAATCGTTATTTCAAATTGAAACGGTTTCGCTCCTAAAATATATGACGAAAAAAAGCAAATATTTTAAAATTGATTAAATCTTTGGAACGTTAAAGATCTTTTGTAAAGCATTAAAATGTATTAATACAATCGGCAAGCTATTGTTGCGACGGAAATGCAACCATCAGCCAATTATATTTCGCATGCACAATTTATCTTAATATAATGTCAGATTTAGGCCGGCTGAAATACAACGGATATGACAAATTGAAAATAAACTCTGCTGAATTCAGAGATTGTATTTATTGCTCAAATCTGCTTATGTAGTTTTTTACTTTTCTTTTTCATTAAACTATATAACGGCCTATTTTGTT
Organism: Eudiplozoon nipponicum; assembly: GCA_029291075.1. Taxonomy (NCBI): domain Eukaryota; kingdom Metazoa; phylum Platyhelminthes; class Monogenea; order Mazocraeidea; family Diplozoidae; genus Eudiplozoon; species Eudiplozoon nipponicum. The sequence goes on from JAQBSW010008640.1 coordinate 1,611, forward strand.
TAGGCTACATGCGCTAAATTATTCTGGCCATTTCTATAAGAGCGCTACTGGTATTGTGGTATTATTATTTACTCTATTCCTTGTGATTGATCGTGCATTTGTGTGATTTACCGGTACAAACATATCATTATGCATTACCTTAATCCAGATTTTACTACACCTCGAGAAGTGCATCAAGTTTTCATGATTATCATCGTAAAAATACAGTAAACTGACCAGCGAAGACGAAACCGATTTGCGTAAGTAAAGAAAGCAAAATAAAATATCCAGCTCCTACTTATTTCAGTATCACAACAACAAAAAAAATCTATGCAGTCAGGCGTATTAATTTTGTTCGATTTTCACTACATTTATATACGATATACAATAAAAGCATTATTGCTTCAACTGTTGATGAAAACAATTATTTGACTCAAGTTTGTCAGTTTGGTATAAGTATCAATTCCCTTTAATTTCATAAGTTGTACAATATAGTTAAGCCACCATCAGTACACATAGAGAAGCGCTTCGAATTTCTATGGTTATCGTCGCAAAACGATGATAAACTAACCAGCGAGGATCAAGCCGCTTTGCACAGCTAAGGAAAGCGAAATTAGATATGCAGCTCTCGCTTTTTTCAGCCTCACAAACATTATAATTGAAACTACCGTCACATTTGTCATATTTTTGGGTTGGTTAGACAAAAAATGGATTAGTGTTTAGATGAAGCTCACAAATTCGATTTTAAGAAATATGTTAATTACCGGCAGGTAATTTGTAGAAAATAAGATGTTTGTCATCTTCAATAACTGTTGGATCATACTAGGAAAAATCTCTTTCGGTGAAGGTAGTGATATGTGTAAGATAGAAACAGGGTATCATTTCGAATTACACTTTATTGTTTATGTACAAATATATAGCGCAAGGGCAACAATATATCAAGGTTCAGACTCACATATCATTTCATTTTTAGTTTTGATTTTTAGTTGAACAACATAAAATTTCCGCATGCCATAGTTTTTCTAATGCCTGGGAATACCATTTGCAATCAATTAAGTTGACTGAGAAATTGCTAGTATAGGTGTTGTTATAAATATTTCACCTGAGGATGTTAAATCATGTTTTACTGATAAAACCGATTCCTGCGAATAAACTTGGGCAAATTTAGTTTTCATTTAGAAAGATTTAGAACCCTAATCAAATAAGGTAATTCAACATTAAATAATCTGTTTTGAATACGTTGGGGACGTATGTCAATATGGAGTATTCTCTATGAGCTGATACTCTACCTTCGTTTTACTGAACTTTCGATCACTTAATATGTTCAAACATTGTGATTTGATCATTAGGCGCGTGAAGTGTTAAGCAAAATATAGGCTTCCAATCCCTTTATTAATAAAAATGATGATAACAAGATATTAGATTTGGCATTTGTGTTCGTTAAATTCATGTATTGGAATTTTCACATTTAAAAACTTAAAGATTAATTTCTATTTAATCACATGATAAATTTTATGTCTGATTTTGTTTCATAAAAATATTATTTAACAAGGTATTTCAATTTTGTTGTTTTTTACTTATTGTCTATCTTTAGAACAAGTTGTTTGATAGTTTCCTCATTTAAAATAGACGCATTTTTTTCAAACTTACTTCGTTAAATTTATATGAGTAAAAAATTCACAAATTATTTGAAGTTCTAAATATTCTGATGGGAAAAATAATTAAAACTATGTTCAATTCTTATTTATTTTATTAAACTTTAAATTATACTCCATAGGCATATACCTAAAAGACAATCATGATAACCAAAAAATATACTTTTATCTTTACATATACAAAGAATGTGCTATAAACTTGTACGAACTCATCGCTTAGTATACTTGAGACGACATTCGCGATAGAAAATGCAGTAGTCCCTTGTATTGTCGCTAATAAACGCCTTGTTGAATATGTTTGTTTCATTTTATTGCATATCGTGAATATATCTTCTTCTCGGTTTAAAAAATTATAACAAATAATAATCCAATCCGTACATTTCGTAGCTTAACTCAAAAAGTTACACAATGTGATGCTTACCTAAATCCTATCGAACGGTGTGATGATGAAATTTGTAAAAAAATTCAATTGAGTCCCACAAAACAAAGGCGCTGTAATTATATTAAAATAACATTACAACACTTTATCATTCACATGTAGATAAATTCAGCATTAAAATAGCATACTTAGTATTAAAATCAATTTTTCGAGATGGTTATAATCACCATAGCCATTATATATATAGGTAATTCACCCTGAAGACCGATTTAGACCTAATTGGAAACTTTTCAAGTTTAATTCAGAACTGCTTCGTGAAAAGTATTTAAACCTGAGTACGTCTGCTTCGGAGCCTGACTTTATCTATTGTGCCGTCTAGCCAAAAAAATAAAAGTTTAAATTTTATACTAACTAAAGGTCCTGCATAAAGTTATGTAGACCTGAAGCTGCAATTAGACATCCCAATCTGCCATTTTAAAACAGATACCACATTACCTGATGAAGTTGGCCCGAATTAAATATTCCTTAAATAAGCAATCTTTAATTGCATTGGAGGTGATAAAAAAACTTAAATCAAGATTTTGTGCTTGATTTTGTACCCCGCCGCCATGATATGTACATTTGTTTAGAATAAACTAATCATTTTCTATTGTGACAAATTAAAGTTATCCAATAGACTTTTTCTATCCTTTTTCGGAACTCTTCAAATTTTGTCAAAATATTTTTCCACGAACGAAAACTTAAAACCTAAAGACACGCAACAATGACTCCAACTGCAGAGAAGTCTAACCAAAAATTTAGTATTCAATTGAAAATTTTGTGCAGTGTATGTAGGTTGAAGCGGTGGATTGTCACACTTTCCAAAGAAAATTTTCTTAGATTTGAACCTCGTAATTAACGAAATTTGAGACAGTACTTTTAGAGTTGAAAAAAAGAATAAAACTAGCCTACTAGATAAAATCATTCTCTATATTATCTAATTCTTAGTTTATACTTATAAAAATGTATAATGGCATCGCTGTTTAAATCAAGCTTGGAATCTTTATTTAATTAATTTTTATTACGCCTAGCGCAATCAATGGTCGTTTAATTATATAAATATTCAACTCAAAATGACGTCCCCGGTTACGTGACATTTCAGTTGTCAAGGCAGATTGAATGTGGCTTATTAGATGCTGAGGCCTAAAGAGATGCCACATAGGCTCCCTATGAAGTAAAAGATAGTCGAAAACGTAATTCAATGTATAACTGATAATTGTATAAATTTTAAGAAAGGATGACGAAGGTAAAAGAGCCACTGTGTCCGATGTAATTGTGTTCCGGTTTGAGTCTCGTCAGCATTAATATTCTGGAAAGCACTCGAATAATTCGCAACACGGAAAAACTATCTGTAGGATAAATATATTTTGCTTTGTTATACAACGCTTATTTTATACTGATAAACATAAATAATTTTATTCCTGTGTAAATCAAGTTAGCAAGTTTGAAATAAGTAACTGCTATCAGAGCCCGCGTTTTCAATGATTGCTTAATTCTTTTGAAATGCGAGCCTTAATAATAATATTGTTGATTGCCTAATTGTATGGATATTCATTTGCCAATAAACTTCCAGGTGTTTTTTAGTGTGTTAAAATAGATAAAATATAGACATCACTTGAATGAAAGGCGAACAAAAATAAACGTCAATATATAAATTAAAATTTTGTGTAGCGAGCGTCAGAGAGCCGCAGTGGACAGGGTCGCGAAGTCGAAGCAAATTGAACCTGGTTTGAGCCTCGTTCACAGCAATATTCTGGATCGTAATTGAATAGTTCGCAATAAGGAAAAAATCGGTCTGCTAGATGATATGTCGTTGCACAATGATAGTTAAATAATAAAAAAATCTTTATAAAGTAAATAGAGTTTATAGCAAGCTTAAAACGTTGACTTAAATAACTTTTATGGCCGGTCCACCTATCAATGATCGTTAAATTATATAAATATTCAATTAAATGTCACTTAGTGATGTAGCGCGTTTTGAGCTTTATCATGGCAGATTAGATGTGGTTTTGTCGATTTTTATGTCTAAATGAATACCACATAGACTCCAACTGAAAGAAAGTCTAATCACAAGTATAAGCTAGTATATATGTGATAATCATTAGTAGCGCGTGGTAAGGTGTCACTGTATATTGAATCATAGATTCCGAAGCAGTCAAACCCACGTTCGAACACTGATCGCTGCAAATTTTGGACAGTATGTGAAGAGTTCCCGACAAAGACGAAACTGGTATACACGACAAATTGTCTTACTACAGTATGTAATGCTTTGTTTATAATGATAAATGTATACATATAATGCGATTGTTGTCTATATCGAAATCGAAATATTGATTTTGTAAATGTTATCACCTCTGGCGCAATCATGGATTGTATAATTCTACATATTTTTGGCTATATGGTATAAATGTCTTTACAAATAAATACAAAAGTATTTAATCTAGTTTGCATATATGCCTCAGATATCAAGTTACATATTTCTCATTAATATTATTTCGATTATTCTAAAACTAATTTTTCACGTAAATTTTTTTTCCATTTATCTCAGTTTTGAAACCGGAAGTAAGTAGTTAAGCAAAGATTTGTTGGTGATAAAGAAAAATAAGACTGAGAACGATAATAGGTGCTTTATAGTTTTAAATCTGTCAAGATATATAAATCATGCGTTCAGCAAAGTCTTTATTACAATTTTGAACAATTGTTCTTTTATATGAACTACATCATTTGCCATTGGAACATTGTTCAAAATTGTCTGTTCAAATTCGTCGAAAGTGTTTCTGCCAGCATCCATAAATTCTACATATTTGAAGTATTTTGTTTTAAATTAATCTTCTTGATTTTTAACACGGATATTTATTAAGGCGACTCTCAAGACAGACTAAGTCATCGTGTCAATTTACTTTAGTTGCCTTTAAAGGTAATACATAAAATTTTATGAATGCATAGACTTGAAATACAAATGCATAAGCCAGGTGGTTTTTATGCATGAAAAGTTAACCTTCACTCTTCACGTACAAATGCCCCATCAATTCCTTGATAATAATCACTTTGTGGAATTATGCGAAGAATATGCATCCTTATAGGAAAAATCGCCACCACCAATAAAAACGTTTTCTTCCGATTTAGTCCATTATCGTCATACATACTCAAAAATCTATAATAAATTTCACGAAGAAAATTTAGTTATATCTGTGACAGATCTCGTGGACTTGTTGCAACACTAAACGTTATTCAGAAAGTCTACTGTTGAACGCTTTTATTTAATTTTAAATCGAATCAAACTTTTGCAATTCAATTGATGTTTGAATATTATGTTCGTAGATAATGGCTATCAGAGAAAATTTCATAGTAAATTAGAGGTTCAATTATTCGTGTTTCGAGGTAGTAATATGCTTAATAGCACAATAATTGACGATTATGTAATAAATATTCGACAGGATTTGAAGTTATTCACAAGAAAATAGATTCTGGACAAAGTTCATCGCCTGTTTTCTATCACGCACTTGGATTCCGAAGAATATGTGAAATGGCTCTGATATATGTTAATATATTGAATACCTACTGCCAGTCGCACGAACTGACGCGTTTCGACCTTCCATAATCACCATCAGAGTACGACAGCAAACTGACTAGCGAGGATCAAACTACATTGAATATTTATGGATATGCGGCTCTCCCATCTAGCAGTCTCGCATACATTGTACTTGAATGGAAATTTCGGCTGCACAATTTCTATGCAGTCACGAACATTAGCTGTTTGTAGCTTTCGCCACATATATTTATCTATAGACAATACAATTAAACATTAATTGATTGCGGTAGTTTTGCTTTGTTGTCCGACGACTGGTTAAATACAATGGGATTGGTGTTTATTTCAACCACACCAACTTGATTTAAAGATTTGTTACCAACACCCGCGAAATCAATTATTGTTTTATTGAACAGCGAGCTTGTGCTAAGTCCAAAAAACACCGAATATGAAGAAACACAACGTGCCCTTAAACGGACCACGAATTTGATTTGCATTCGTTAATAGACTTTATCGAAACCACAAACCTATCAGAGTAGTCATCAATGACTTCGTAGCAGTTGGACAGTGTCAACTACTATACGCATACGTATCAAATTAAGTCATAAAAAACGTAACTACATTAAAACATACTTTATCATATGTGCACCTAACGTTAAATCGGTCATAAGCAATGCGCAGTTCGGAATATCAATTACAGTAAGAGCTTTCCCTTGAAAAAAAATCAAAAGATGGCGCATAATTGAAAATTGCACGCAATACGTTGCTTCGCTGGCGTAATAGTTTCTTTTGCATGCCTGAAACAAATGCACTCTGATTCAATAACCGGTTGCAGAAATTATATATTTTTTTAATTTAAGAGAACGATATCAAAATTAAACAGATCTCTTTGGTAGAGTTTATCTTCTAAATTGCGCAGTAATTATTTTAAGTCACTAATTATATATATATATATATATATATATATATATATATATATATATATATATATATATATATAATAAATAACTGTCGTTAAACTTGAATTCACTAACGCTTCCACAAGGATCATGGTATCTGTTCTAAAATAAAATAAACACTTGGTCATACAATCGGAAATTTACGCCAAACGCGAAGCCGTATAGAATGCATCTGTGACGAAGATTTACTCAAATTGCAGGAATTATGGCTAAATAGCGTTGTGCATGAGCTGTTTGACTACACCGTTTACTTCATTACATGGCTATTATTATTATTATTATTATTACATATTATTATTATTATTATTATTATTACATATTTTATTATTATTATTATTATTACATATTATTACATATTATTGCCATTATTATTATTTTTATTATTATTATTACATATTACTATTACATATATATATTACATATTATTACATATTATTAGTTATTATTATTGTTACATATTACATATACATAAGCACATATATTATATATATATACACATATTGATATTATTACATTTATTACATATATATTATCAGCATAACTTGCTTGTTTAGGGAATCAGTTTGATAGGGATTTAGGTAAGTACTACATTGTGTAACTTTTGAGTTAGGCTACGAAATGTGCGGATTGGATTATTATTTGTTATAAATTTTAAAACCGAGAGGAAGATATATTCACGATATGCAAAAAAATGAAACAAGCATAAACAACAAGACGTTTATTAGCGACAATACAAGGGACTTCATCCAGTAGACTGGTTTCGTCCTTATTGGGAAATTACCATACTGGCCAGAATTTGCCGCGGACAGGACTCGAACCCGGGCACGTCTGCTTCGGAATCTGGTGCTCTAACCACTGAGCCATCCTGCCGCACACTACACTGCACACAATTTTCAGTTATATACTAACTAATGTAACTTGGTTAGTCTATTTTTCCTTTAGGTGGAGCTCATATGGCATCCATTTAGACCCAAAGTTCCAACTAATCATCCCCAATCTGTCATTACTGAACAGACACCACATTACATGGGGAAGTGGTATTGAAATGAACATTTATATAATTAAACGAACATTGGTTGCGCGGGTGGTGATAACAATTATTATAATCAAGGTTGCGGTCTTGATATAAACACCTGACCCATTAATTACTTACATATGTCAGTATAAACTAAGAATTGTATAGTGTAGAAAAGGCAATTCATCCAGTAGACCGGTTTCGTCCTTATTGGGAACTCATCATGTACTGGCCAGAATTTGCCGCGGACAGGACTCGAACCTGGGCAAGTCTGCTTCGGAATCTGGTGCTCTAACCACTGAGCCATTCTGCCACACGCTACACTACACACAATTTTCAGGTTATTTTATTATTATTCCATTAGGTCTACATCTCTAATCTAATTAAAAAGTTCATTAAAGAAAATCGCAGTGACATTTAATTTAAGATCAACCAGTTTGAAGTTTCTTCTGTTCGAATGATTAACTATATTTTTAAATTGCTTAATTATGGTATATATAGGTTTTCATTTGTTTAAGATTGATTGACTATTGTCAAAGTATTGACTGGAGTACATTCGAACGAAAAGTGGTAAAAATAGGCCGAATCACAATCTGAAACTAATTAAACGAGGCATGCAGCTAGGTACCAAGGACTCAAGTTTAATTTTTAAGATCATTAAAATTTAGGACTCTCTAGCGAGCAAATGTAAGCAGTGTGATTTAAATAAGTAAAGCGCAGAATTATACAAAAGATCATGGAATATTATGCTGAATAAACAATCATTTAAAAAATATTACTCCCGCAGTCAATTTCGCCAAACCTCGTGTATTTTGAATTGTGGGGAATATACTTTGCGAGATCAAATTTCAAAAGAGCGTTTGAATGTGATTGGTTAACCCTTTTTCCAGAATTTAGCCGTCCTATGAAGAAGTTTCGATAGTATAACACGCAAGATACTTAGGCCGCCTTCAAAGATACTATCTAATACAGCGTACTTTTTATTATCAATGAAAACATATGCTATTAAAAACAAAAATATTGATTTCGCTTTTCTCGTACAAGATTAAAAATAGATGTATAAAGAGTTCAGCTTCATAAAGCTATACTTTCAAACGGAATATGACTGAGACATACATAGTAACAAACATAGTCAAATATATTTAAAAAACCCACATCCAATTTATATTCAATGTAAAAGCAAATTTCATCTGCTTTCGAAAGTTAAGCATGATTTATATCAAAATCTATTAACATCATCCTAGATAGCCAAATCATTCCTGATATTTCCTGTAGGTAGAATCATATAAGCAACGCCACATAAGAAAAATATTATGTCTATCTAAAAGGTTGCACATCAATCACAAGACTTACTGCAAAAGACCGGAAATAATAACGCGTTATGTTTTAACCAATTCAAGTTGCACTTAAGGTAACCGAAAAATCATGAACAGATGTTGAGTATGATATATGTGTGATGCAAGGTCGTGTTTTTTTTTTTTTTTTTTTTTTTTTTTTTTTTTTTTTTTTTTTTTTTTTTTTTTTTTTTTTTTTTTTTTTTTTTTTTTTTTTTTTTTTTTTTTTTTTTTTAATTACTTACATATATCAGAATAATCTAAAAATTGTATAGTGTATAAAAGGCCAATCATCCAGTAGACCGGTTTCGTATTTATTGGGAACTCATCATGTACTGGCCAGAGTTTGCCGCGGATAGGGCTCGAACCTAACACATCTGATTCAGAATCTGGTGCTCTAACCACTGAGCCACCCAGCTTAGTGTTTAGAGCGCCAGATTCCAAAGCAGACGTGCTCAGGTTCCAACCCTGTCCTCGGCAATTTCTGGCAAGTACATGATGAGTTCCCAATAAGAACTAAACCGGTCTACTTGATGCATTGCTATTTCTACACCATACAATTCCTAGTTAATACTGACATATGTAAGTAATTAATGGGTCAGGTGCTTATAGTTTACTTCATTAGATTTATTGGGAAGTGTTAGAGAAATTTTTAAATATAAGTATATGCGATGAATATGATAACCTGTCTGTTCTGCAAAGCAAGTGATACAGCCGAGTAACCATGGTAGCCAAGTCAGCACAGGTTGGGTAAGCGACATTTTTGGCAATAGAAAAGCCAGTGCATCTTGCGTTCTTGATTTAGCTAGATAGACGGATCGATGATGGCTCACCAAAGTGCGACGGAGTAGACTTGATCAGCTATTCAAATTTGTACACGATCAATTTCTTTTGAATCTAACTGAGCAATAAAATAATTTTAACATAGAAACTATATTTCTTTAGAAAACATTCCGTACGCTAACAGTTATTGACTTTTATGTCCCAGGTTTCAACAGCTCTAAATAGAACCTAGAGTTTAATTGAGAAATAATAGACCCAACTCCTTACTGATATCGACGGCTGAGTTTGCAGAGGGCTGCATAACTTCCCACCAGTAAGAGCAACAGGGCCAAGCTGTCGCAGGAAATCTATGAAGTTCCACGAAGAGTCTTGGTAAAAACATTATTTTAACACCGGTTAGATTACGTTGTTTGATGCAATATTATGCCACTAATATAAATTTGTTATAAAGCCAGTTAACTATGCATTTACGTTTGGATTACACAGTTGTTCTATTTTTAGCACATTCAATGGCATATTCGTTGTTAGCATGCCGGTTATCTCTATTGATTTCAACTCCTACACATGTAAGATAAACATGAGAGGACAAATATTAGTTAAAAGACGGTCGTATTAACACTAAAGCATAAATATCTTAAGAAAAACGTGAAACCATTTTATTAGCGGTCGAGATCTTCAGAGATGGCGAAAAGGTTTACCGCTTATTCTAGTGGCTGAACTCGAGAATACACGCCGTGACTAAAGAAGATATGTTCATTTCATTGCTCGTCAAATTCTTGCTCCAATAGACAAAGAATACTTCTCTTAATCTTCGCCACAGCTTCCAAAAATAAGAGCGAATATCACTATTGAAGTAGCACGCAGATGAGTAAATTGTGATAATACGCTAGCGCGTCAATATTGAATTCCAATTGATGGATTCCACTTTCTGAAATGAGGCAGTAAGTTCCTGCATGTATTATTGTCCCACATCTATCCCAATTCCGACGAAAAAACTTGTTTCAGTGTTTAACGATTTTAAACTGTCCGACATGATTTTGGCTCTTTATTAAAATCAGATGTTTTATGCCAATTTTGTTAAAGATCGGTGAGTTGTATTACCTCAAACTATACCATTTGATTGACGCGGCTAGTTGAGGACATTTTAAAATCGACTGAAGAGCTGCGCTACACATAATGAAGTTGGAAGTACTCCTGGTTAAATTTGGCTATTGCTAGGCCTTATTATAAGAGCATATAATCTGGAAACATTTCACGTATCGGCGGGGTTTTAAACTCAATGAGAGAAATAAGCTTTCGCTTAGCCTGAACATTCTGTGGTTCCTAGCAAACTGCATCTTAAGCTTAGTGGCCTCGTCATGATTTTCCTTTTGTTTGTCTGTATTAGTTGCATATTGAAGAGATGAAAACTAGTTAGGATTAACAATAATCACTGCGGCGTGTAATTTGGGAGAAAATATCAAGGTAGCTAAAAAAATATTATTTCCATATTTTCAGTTATTGTTCTGTTATTGAGATTTATAATGTAAACATTTATAATATGAAAGACCACGTTGCCAACCGACAACCTAGCATCGAAAAATTGAGACTTTATAGGTATCCATTTAAATAATGGCATTAACCGCAACACTGGGGTATTGAAAGGTCACAAATGAACTTTCGGGGACACACTCCCTAGAGGAAGGAAATAATATTCGTTTTTATGCACTCTAAGCAGAAATGAAACTGAATAGATAGTTTTTAAACTTATTCTGGTCTCCAGTATACCAGAATTATAAAAATAACAATGTTGCGATTCATCAAACTTTCATGACCAAATTGTTTATAAGACAAAATCTCTAAAGTTCCCACAGAAAAAGGTTTATAGTATCGAGACACAAGACAGACAGCTAAGTATGATCAATTTTCGAAGGTTGATGTTATTAAGACTTTGGCTCCACATAAAAAAGTAAAAATATCGATGGAGCTCGTTCATATGAGCTCTTTATTTTACCATATCTTATAGCGAGACGAACAGGGAATCTACACACGGACCATTTTGCTTTTGTGTATACACATCTATACTAACATATTTCCAGGCATACATCCTTAAAATGAATCATTTTATTATTGCCAGTAGTCAGAGACCTGGAAAGAGTGTGAAATCTATTTATCTGTTCAATTGCGCGCATAACCTTCAGTTCAAACTCATCGCCCGGGCATTTATTTTGAACTGGGGTGATGCGCGCAATTGATTGCTAATTCTCATATATATATATATATATATATATATATATATATATATATATATATATATATATATATATATATATATATATATATATACGCAACGGCTGAATAGAATAACTAAGGACAACTTTCCCAGTGCTAAAGTTAATATGATATTTAGTACACAGAGAATCATGAGGTTGGATGCCAAAGATCAATTGCCAATTCTCTCCAAATCATTCATAGTCTACAAATTCTCATGTATGTGCGGTAGTACATATATCGGACGTACGAGGAAGCAATTGATAAGCAGAATCCAGCAACATTTGCCACAGAAATTGATTAACAAAGGCTTGCCACCGTCAGGAAAATCAGCTATTTCCGATCATATATTGGCAACGGGGCACCCTGTCAATTCGACCAATTTCACAATTCTATATAAAGCAAAATCAGAAAAATTATTATTTATCTACGAAGCCCTTTACATAAAACAACAAGCACCTGACCTTAATATTCAAAAGTTTCATCAACATGATATTCTTATCGACTGGCCAAGAATCACAAAATTCAACAACAAACTACTAGTATCCAGCCAAGAACAAACAGGCCCTCGACTAGAATCAACAAACTCACAATCGGATTGGCAACAAACTGAAGTGGAAATAACAGAGGCGCATACGATGACAGAAGTCTCCAAACAATGTGAGCGTTTAACACTGCAATCCACACTGGCGTTGTTACCACGTGAAAACGACAACTTTGCGCAACGAGGTGAAACGATCAACTATACTGGGAAAAATAGCACTTGCATATGTAACAGTGAACAATGCGCACAAATGGTTAATTCTCAAGCTATCAAAACAATAATGACAAGATATCAGACATCACTTCGCAATACTGCGAGAATGACCTTTACATGCAAACACGCATACACACAAACACAAACGCATACACACTCACCAACTAGTCAAAACAAGAAACAGCAGTAAAAACGAGTCAGATTTGTTACCACTAGCATAATCAATTGAAAACCCAAAATGTATAAATATGTATGATTGTATAAGAGATGATTAGTTTCACGAAATAAATGGCCTTTATCCACTTTGTTATTTGTGTTTTCCAAATTATAAGAATATATATATATATATATATATATATATATATATATATATATATATATATATATAATACAAATCAAAACAGACGCAGTTTACGACAAATTGTTTTGACGGGCGTAATTTAAAACTAAATGATGAATAATCAATACATAATGGCATAACATTTTAAGGTATTCCTATGCTTTCCAAATACATAATAATTAGGACATTGTCTCAGGATATTACGTGCCTTCTTGTTGTCACGAGCTGCATTGCCTGCCAATTCCAACTCTTCGGCAGCCAAATACTCAGGAACAGCTGCCAAGTAGACGGGGGCACCTGCACCAACACGCTCAGCATAATTGCCTGTGCGCAAGAGACCGTGAACACGACTAACAGGAAAATGAAGACCAGCACGTGCAGATCGGCTCTTGGTCTTATTGCGAAATTTTCGACCTTTAACATGACCAGACATAATGAAAAGATTTTGTGCGAGATGGGACATTCCCAGACTTTTGGCATCACTAATTCCTTTGCATTCATAACTATTAATGTATAATCACTGAAGGTTGATTCATAAAAGTACATATTTTAATATTATAGTTTAAGAATCGAGAAAATCAAGTAAGTCGAAGTAAAAGAAATTAAAATGTAAGATATAAAGAAACATCACATTTAAGTTTGATGAGATTTTATTAAGGCTGTAGATATATTAAATAATCGACTAAATTGATTATGAACGAAAAATCAAATTCAAACTGTGTCATAATTAAGCGAATATTGATTTCGCTGTGTTGATTGAGCTGAGTGCGATATTATAATTTAAAATTATATTTAAGAACCTTTAACAATATTAAAGAATATATTTATTTTTTTGTCAATTAACTATTTGAAAAAACAGATAATCCGATATGTAGATGGTTGAAATGCTTCAGTGTGTTTATATTACAATAGTTCTTTTATTATATACGTTTTGCTTAATTAATTTTGCTGTAACTAGATTTTAATAGTTATGGATAGGTTTAATGCTGTCAGATATATTCCCCTCTGGTTTTGATACTATTATATATGTTGGTTGAATTGAAAGTATTATGTGACATTAAACCTATTTTATATATTAAAATTATATATATATATATATATATATATATATATATATATTAATATACTTAAAAATACGAATATATAAATAAATATTTATTAAAATATGTATATACATACATATATATATTTATATAGAATGTATAAAAAGTAAATATATTTACATTTAACACTATATATATAGTCTTTATTAATAAGCCTTCGTGTGGGAAAAACGCAATTCTCAAAATAGACCGGTTATATTGTTACTACAAGCATATCGAGTAATTGCCACAGTTTATCTCGACCGAGGCACTATTTGGAGCATTTCGGATCCACAGACGTCAACGTATACTTCTGGGAACCACTCCCACGAACTACACGCAATTTTCACTCGTCTAACAAATTTGGTTTTCCTTAAGAGGTAGCCTACCTGGCATTGACCTGATCTAAAATGAAGCTACTTTATATATATATATATATATATATATATATATATATATGTTTTTGTTCAATATATTCACTGGTTTAGATGGCAAAGGAAATTCCTCTACTAGACTAAATTCTTCCTTATTTGTAATTCTCTTATATTTATATATATATATATATATATATATATTCTTTTGAAATGCGAGCTTTAATAAAATTCATTGTACCCTACCTGTGTGCAAAAAACAAAAAAAATTATCAGATATAAGAAAATTTTCTTTCTCATGGTCTTCTCAAATATCTACTCATAAACATATATATATTTGTATATATATTAATTTTGAACAATTTTTAAAAATATCTTAGAACACTTTCCACTTTTCCCATTTTAAATATGGAGAAATTACGTATGTTATTGCACAGACATATATTTGGATATACATATGCAATTTTTCGTTTGTGAAGTATGCAATATATCAGCCATCTTATTCGATAATTCTTCAGTCCAATACACGCTAAGAATGTATTTTCTGATGCATGAATAATAAATTATCTTTACGAATTTTAAAAGTTCATTTAAGCAGCTTGTTCGAGAAAGCGTCAGTGTTAATGTTACATATTTTTTTAACATTGCAATATATATTTATAACTTAATAAAGCGAGTTTACAAATTAATTATAAATAACACGAGCAAATAATTTTAGTACAATATTGCGACGTGTTGTTTTGAGGGCAAACTTAAATAAAGCTTTTATTGCGTGATAAATTGTAATTATTGCTTTTATGACTTTCAACGACATTTTAAAATGCTCATTTATTTTATTTGCATATAATGCCATATTGTGAATTTTTTGAGCTCGTTTCCAAAATGTGCTTAAATCAAATTATGTACATATTATTATATCTTTATATGAACATGAACAAAATATAGCATCAAGGAACACAGGCAGCGATGTTTACTGTAGTGATCTATTAATGTAGAGATTAAAATGAAATAAAATATTTTGCAACGTAAGTTTCCGATATGTACAGGTCGGTTAATTGTATTTGGCCGAAAAAACCGGAATAGCTTAAATTGACATCCATAATACTTTTCGTTTCGAGGTTTGTTTTGTCGTCTATGCAATATTTAATGCATAACGCAAGTTAGCGCCTAATTTTGAAATTTCAACAAACCAGGAAATATTATATATATATATATATATATATATATATATATATATATATATATATATATATATATATATATTAGTGTCCAAATTTATGTTGATATATTTAAATGTTGCTTTGTCAAAACATGCTGTTCTGTGAATTTAGACGATTTCAACTGTGAGGCCTGATCAACTAAGGTAGCATTTAACCAATTTTATCGTCAATAATTGCAGGTGATAAATCGGCTGTTTGTTCAACTGTCAACATTGTGTTTATTAGTAGACGAATTCCTGTTACCCTCCATTGATTCAAGGCAAATTTAGTAATTCGAAGTTAACATTTGAACTATTCCAAATGCATAGTATATATATATATATATATATATATATATATATATATATATATATATATATATATAATACACATTCATGTACGTATATATGGAGATATTTGCATTTTCATTGTGTTTTAGCACAAATCGAAAAACACATGTTTCGTCATGTATTAAACACTTGGATTATTTAAAATATACGGTTACAATTGTCGTCTATTCAATTATAATTTCTGTTAATATTCATTAAAATATTTATTAAGGTATGAGTAACGACAAAAATATAGTAAAGTTGGCTATTAAAATTCATATATTACACTATAAAACAAAAATAGGATCATCAAAGTCAGGCAGCAACGAAATTAGGTTTCATATTTGAACATAATGTTTCTAATTTTAAAATCAAATAAAACACAACTTAATATAATGATACGATGCAATATTCTTAACAAGTAGTATTATAAATGTGTTTAAATACATACAGATGCGCTTAGTTTGAGCATCGTAACTATTGTTCAAAATTATATAATAGAGTATTTTTTTCAAGTTTAGTGGATATTATCATGCGATTTTCTCATGTTTGCTAAACATGTACCATCTGCTTCGTCACAAAATGATATCAATTTTGTGCTGATGCAAGGAAAACGCTATAGTTTCAATATTCGTAGATAACTTCACACCAAAACAAGCAATTATTGATTTCACGTGATATAATAACACTTATTTAAATCAATGTTTCGAGCATATGTTATAGCATAACCTAAGCAGTGCGTAAGGCAAAAAAAGAAATTCACTTGGTGGAACGGTGTCATATTTATTGGTAACTGGTTAATTACTGTCCAAAATTTTGTCGTGGAATAGGACTTGAGCCTGGTCCCATTTGCTTCGGAGTCCGGAAATCTATCAGCGACGCCACTGTGCAACAAACTCCACATATTTACATATGGTTTTGCTTAATCTTACCATTTTTTCTTGACCTACGTTTCCAACTTGTCACCTCTAAACTGTCATTATTAAGCACAATCCACACAACCTGGAGATACAGTATCGAATTGAGCAATAAAGGATTACGCTTTTGGTGAATAAGATTATTGAAATGAATTTTGCGAGCGTGAGATAATCACAAATACTATGGTTATTGGAATCAATCAAACACTACAAAAGTTTACAAAAGCAATTCGTTCAGTAGATTGATTTATTCCTTTTTTTGAATTTGATATGTCTTGAACCGAAGCACAAATATTTCGAAATCTACCTCCATCCACTGTGATAGTCTGCCGCACATTACACACAAGTTTAAATTTTTTTGTAGTGCGCTAAAAGATGGCTCAGTATAAAGAATCCAAATTTTATATTGTACTTCAATTTTATTTCATAAAAATTATAAAACTGTTGTCTTATTTTTCACTTGATTGTTTTATATTGCATATTCACATTCCGATGGGTTAACCTAAAGACAATAAATTCAATGAACTCAGAGTGCCACTATTCTCAACGTAACTTTTTTTACTTTTGCAAATTAAAACTCGTTCATTATCTCTGGACTATTTGCGGAAATTAATTTATTTCGGCCAGAATTTAAGCTTTTGTGCTTTCTTAATTTTCAAGTCAGTTGGAGATATTTTATTAAAAAAATCCCAAAAGTGAGGAATAAAGTGTCATATTTAAAAGCAGTGCTTTTACATTCTATTAATGTGGGAAAATGTATCACCAGGTTATTAAATATTGAGATATGTTCTCATGCAATTTGGTTAAAAATTACTTCTCACCTTAGTTAAGGCCTGAATATTTTACTAGTTTTAGGTTTTGCAGAACGCATTCTGTGTCAAATAAGTATAACCATATTTTAAATAATATTGAACATTTAACCAGATTAATTTTCAAAACTGTTTTTTCAATGTCTTTACGCAATATTTACGAAGCTATGTGCAATGTGATTGCATTAGAATGACCGATAATTACTAATCCTGTAAAATATGACACCCTAACCCGGTAATCCATTCCTGAGCGAGGTCAATTATGATTATTGCATCAGTAATCCTGTTAGCCTGTTGCTGTTAATGCAATAATTTATTAATTTTAATTAAGCGAAACATAATTCTATTTTTCATTGAAAATACGGCATTTAAAAAGTAAAGTGCAATGCATGAACAACCGAAAAATGACTAAAGGATTTCATACGCAGGTAACCGTGGCTAAATTCGTACTTATTTAACAAGTAGAGTTTTATATTTAAAGATAGCTACACAGCGAATTCATTCAGGAGAACAGTAATATACAAAATTAGGTAGAATAATTGATTTCTCAAATGATAGGTAAAGAAACAAATTCCGATAGACAGAAGCAGAGAATTGAGAAGACATTACTATGGAAGACAGACAGGCAGAATAATATAAAAGTTAAACACAAT
Organism: Eudiplozoon nipponicum; assembly: GCA_029291075.1. Taxonomy (NCBI): domain Eukaryota; kingdom Metazoa; phylum Platyhelminthes; class Monogenea; order Mazocraeidea; family Diplozoidae; genus Eudiplozoon; species Eudiplozoon nipponicum. The sequence continues at coordinate 19,990 of JAQBSW010008640.1, forward strand.
TAGGTAAGTTTCGATTGCACAGGCAGTAAACAATTATTTAAATCAAAATTGCCAGCTTGAAATAAATACCAATCTTATTATATAAAAAATTGTCAGTCAAAACTAGTTTAGAAAATAAAATTCATCCACTAGACCGGATTCGACCTTATTGGGAACTCCTCAAATACAGTACAGAATATGTCGCGGACGTCAGTTTTAGGGACTGTGACTCTATCCACTGAACTGCTTTGCTGCACTCAACAAACAATTTTTTAATTATACTCTCATTTATGGTTTTTATTAACTTTTCCTTAAGTTGTAGTTCATATGGCATTTCTTTAGATCTAAACTGCCAACTAGCCATTACAATGCTTAGTTTATTCTGTAAATTATATATATTAAGGGATTTGTGTTTATCCAGCGCGCAACCTTGATTTAAGTAAATAAATAAACATACAAAGAATGTTGCTTTGATATTGTGCAACACAAACGCACGCACACATTTGTTTATATCAACATGGGTCCAATGTAACAAGGAAGATAATATAAGATATGACGGTAAGCTAACTAAAGGAAAGAAAAATATGTTTCGAAGCCTATCTTAACAGTTAACTCATCTGTCCAAGAAAATGTCAATTTTTGAGTCAGGGGATAAATTTATTTATAATTGGCGGATTTATACTTACTTAATCAAAACAAACTGTCCACTAGACAAGTGTGTGTAACGTTTTTGGTTGCACAGGTGCCAATACGAAAATAGAGACCATAAAATGTTTTATTACAAAAACAATAAATTATAATTATCAATATTAATATTTTTTTTATTAAAGGTAGTAGTAACAGTAGTAATAGTCGTATTATTATTATCAGTAGAAGTAGCACGCTTATTAGTAATAAAAGTATTAGATGTTGGTTTTGTTGATGTTTTTGATGATGATGTTTTTGCTATTTCTGTTGTAGTAGAAGAAGAGTTAGTAGTAGTAGTGAAAGCGACATTAGTAGTTGTAATAGTAGAACTAATGTTATGGATAAGCAGACGAAGAAGAAGTAATAGTAGTTTTTGGCTTAGTAAAATTGGTGGTAATTCATGTGGCATTAATAGTGCATTTAGTAGTTATATAAGTTAAAATACAAACAATTTGAAAATGATCATAAATTAAATTATGGATTTTAGTATTATTAATAGTGGAATTTATTAATTATCTAATATTATTATATCCACTGTATTTACTACTATTTTTATCATATCATAATTTTATTATAAGCTAGAAATTGCATAATATTACAAAATGAATTATATCAAGTTAACCGGTTTTTTACTCATTACGCAATTATCGAGTGCATACCAGAATTGACGCAGCTAGAGTTCGAACACAAGGAGCGTTTGTTTTTGAGTCTTCCAATTCATCCACTTCACAGCGAAGTCGTGCTCAGCGTTATACACCAACATTGATTTTTGTAATCCTTCTTTTTTTTGAATCCTGTTCGAAATCACTTTCTACAAATAAAGCCTCTAATGGGAACATTATATAAATTGCATTGTTAAGGTATTTTTATAAGCTTTTATATGTAGGAAGTACTCTCCTATCGAGCAAAATTTTGCATCAATTAATGGAAGTCAATAGAATGGGACATCAACCACATCTGATAGATGGGCAAAATTTTTTTTTAAATGATTTATTTAGAATAGTATTGACGAACAATCTTATACGACTTGTCATCTCTGTCCTAAGTCAAATCTTTTTATACTATTATATCCGCTCCTAATTTAACGCCAATAAATGGGATAACACATGGTCTTTATACAGTGTTATGGACGCCTGCAAGCTTGAACAAAATAAGAATGTAACAACTATAAGCACAGAGTGGAAATTTTCACTATAATAGACTTTGAATCTAACATGCCACAGGAAAAAAATCTTGTTTAACTTGATCAAAAACTAATTTCCACATTTCTCTATAAATATGTAGTCCAAATTTAAAAAGAACTTAAATGATATAGATAAAAGAAGCTTCACTGAATTAATATTGGCTAAATAAATATAGTTGCCAAGTATGGAAGATATACGATTTGCCCAAATTATCAAGATCATTTCTTAAGAGACGTAGACTCAGCTGAACTTCCGAAAAATCTCAATAAAGCTTATTCAGTCGTCATATTCTCACATGCGATTTTTTAAGCCAAAAAGTATCCGTATTTTGATTACCAACTCACTCACTGTTAAAATGTACACAGAAAATTTATGCTCACAAGAAAACATGTTTCATAAATCAGTTATGTGATGAGATTGAAAAAGAGAAAATTAAAGAAAATCAGTCAGAACGAGTTAGATTGATATTTGCTACATACGGGATTTGGAAAGCACTTTGTTACGCGTAAAATTTTTCCCAATGGAAAATAACGGTGAAGTTTAAATTATTTTAGATTTAATCAAATTCGATTTTTTTTGCAGGTGAAAACAACAAATATATTTTTAAAATTACATTTTATAGGCGACTTAGGTGTATTAATAAATGCGTGGTGGTTGATTTAGACTCACGGATGCAATTATTGCTCACCACACCAAGAGAATAGGGAAGCCAGTGGAAAAAGTTCAATTTAAAACTCAAACAGATTATTCAAATTTATGTACATAATCTATTGGAATGCAAGGCTAAATTATATCCATTGTCTCGTTTCACAATCAATCGACGTTCATATTTTTACTATCAGCTTCCTCAATATATATATATATATATATATATATATATATATATATATATATAAAGATATGTTAGCCTGTAAATACTTTAGAAGATTATGAGAACGAAGGAATTCTTATATCTAATATATATATATATATATATATATATATATATATATATATATATATATATATATATATAATGGATTTTGCAACGCAATCTTTAAACATTTACCGAGGAATTTGATTTTATACTGTATTGATCATTTATGTAAATCATTAATTTCATAGTATTTTTGCGAACGAGGCTCCGCCAATCTACTAAATTTTAACTAACTTGCGCATACTAAGCCCTCTTTATAGAACAATAATCACATGACCTAAATGAACAAAAAATGTATAACTATTATTTTGCACCGGCCACCGGCATCCGCAAACATTCCGCCTAAAGTACAATTCCACGCGATCAAAATGAAATTAATGTAGAAGCAATTGCCGAAGAACGTTAGTATAATACTCATCGACACTTGAATTTCTTCAAGTATGAGTAAGTTTGGTATGCTTATCTACAACATGCTTTCATGCTTATCTACAAAATATCAAAATTAATTAACGAAGAAGCAGAAAGAACAAAAATCAGAGAAAGGGTATTAACACCTAGCAGCAAAAGATTATTTCAATCCCCATAACTTGATAGAAGCAGTGAGATTTCAAGCATAATAACGCTATACAATGAAACAAAATTACTTACATTGAAGCACTCGCACTCACTACAAAACAGAAATACATCCACTGAAAATGCAAATACGTAAAATTCCCTATCATAGAAGTTCTTAAATAAACTAAATGTAAACGTAATAACATTATAAATTATGGAAGTTATTGTTTTTGTAGATATTTACAATAAATATTGGCCTGTTTATCCACAATAGACTTCCATTTGTTCATAGGTACTTTATTCCTTTTAAAAATCTATTGGTGTATTTGTTACTATATATATATATATATATATATATATATATATATATATATATATATAGTATATTATATATATATATATATATATATATATATATAGTAGTAAAAAGCAACTCCATTTGCTTTGTCTACCTCAATTTTAGATATTTTCCTGTCTATAAAGCTTAAGTGAGAAAAATGTCTGCAGCATTTGCTGTCCATTTAAAAAAAAAGAAACACTTTTATCTTGTCAACAGTGAATTGCGTACTCTAAAACATTAAAGGCTTTAAATGAAAGCCGCACATTCAACGCAACGTTACGCAAATATGTGCTTCTGCAATGTTATTCAACTTGGAGGCAAACCAAATTATTGTCCATTATATCAGTGTGGTATCCCGAATATATGGTAAATTTATCTCAATTCTCGATGATTTACTTCTCACACAGATTTATTTCAGCATGTGGACTTAAGTGGAACTTATTTCAGATATGCCTAGACATATATTTACAAATTATCCGGTAAAGGGATTTTTTATTCAAAGTACAGCATTAGTAAAGTTTTAATTGTCATCTGCATTAGCAGAAATAGCGGAAATCACTTATTTTATTTAATAATAATTAATATTTTTAAATCTAAATTTGGCGTTCTTTTTCAAATAATTTATAATAAAATGTATTTCGATCTGTATTAAATAAAAAATTTGTACATTACAATTTCATCAACTGTATTAGCAATATTGTGTTTCTGTATATTTAATTTTTATAAATAACTTTTTAATGAAATAACAGTAAAAATATGTATTTCTATAAATATTCTGATCATCAATTGTTATACAAGAAAATTTGCGAGAACAAAACTGGTGTTCGATACAAACAGGGAAGAATATTTCTTTAAATTCAATGTTGAAATAATGTACAATTTTTCGATATATGAGTAACTGTACGTAATTTGGACAACTAATGATAATTTCTATATATCAGGCAAACAAAACATAATATACTTGTTTGTTAACTAAAGGATGCCTCGATACAGATTTAATTTCATAAATCATATTAGATATGCATAAACATGACTTAAATAAAATTTATGTATGAAAAATATAAATGGCTTAAAAACAACAGTTGAACAATATAGAAAAACTATAGTCACTCCCTCGTACTGACGCGTTTCAAACTTCCATGATAATCATCAGAGTATGACGGCAAACTGACTAGCGAAAGTTGCGAAAAGTTAATATTCAAGACCGCATAGAAATTGTACAGCCGATATTTCCAGTCACGTAAAATTTACGAGAGACTACTAAAGATGAGAGCCGCATTTCTAAATTTGCTCAACATATATCTATTTGTTGCGGTTTGATTCTCACTAGTCAGATTGCCGTCGTACTCTGATGATGACCATGGAAGGTCGAAACGCGTCATTACGTGTGACTGACTGTAGCTTTGCTATATAGATCGAGGACTTATTAAATTGTATTGATCTTTACATCAATATTGTCAACTTGATTTGCATAGGTTGGTCAAAGTGTTAGTAAAAGATGCATACAATAACGCATATTAAATCTCAAGGAAATTGGCTAATGTTTTGTTATTTTATATTTAAGTACAAAAAATGTAAAAATAAATTATTTGAATGAGGATATCAGCGTTTTTGTATGAAGATAGACGGTGAAATATGTCAAGGCATCTACCTACCTGTATATTGTAGTATAATTTATTGTATTTTTTGCATTTATCAGAAAAAATTGTTGGTTTTTATAGTAAATTAGTGTTCACTGTGGTCTTGAAGTGCGTTACTAATATACTTTTAAATTTAGTCTCTTTTTAATTCGAGTAAGGAACTCATTTCCAATTTCAGGCTGTAGTTATATATAATATGTTTAAGAATCGTTCTAAATAATTTTGTAAGTCATTGAAGTGAACGAGAACAAATGAAAGTTTGCGTCGGCGTTGTAGAACTTTTTTGCAAATCGATTTTATTAATTCGTTGATCTGATTAATGAAGAAGCTCTTCTAATTCAATTAATTCTACTTAACGGCGTGCCATTAATGAAATATATTTACCATTGAAATATTTTTAAATTCATTAAATCAAGAGCAACAGATTCCGAAACACTTTTCGAGGTACAAACCCTGTCAGTATTAAATTCTGCGCATTCCCAATATGTACGATACCGGTTTACTGGATGAATATCCTTTTCTAAGTTAAAAATGTTTAGTTTATACTGAAGAATATATATATATATATATATATATATATATATATATATATCGTTACCAGCTTCATTCTTTAAAATATTAAAAAACACAACCTTTATTCCATGGAATAAAAATTTATTAATATATCATATTTCTACCAGTATCTACAGCCGTTGTTCTGGATTCGTTGATATATTCATTCATCCAATCCAAAATGTACATTAGTCGTAACCAATCCCCTCTTCGCTATGTGAGTGTTTGCTTTGCGCAATTTAGACCACTCCTTTTGCGTAACGTCATGTGGTGTGTCATGGCTTTCATCGTAATTGTGTCCGTAATTGATGGGTGTGTCGTATTTTGCGGAACGTAGGCTGTTTTGGAAGGCCTGTCAGTTATGTATTTCTTCCAGTCCAATCTAATTTCTTTTTGAATTATTTTCTGTACATTTAAGCATGCGTTCAGCTTATTTATTGTAATAGTTTCAAAAACCAGAAGCATTTTTTCTGTTTTTGCCTTGTACAGATCTGAAAAATTGTTAATACTAACAGCATGACCTATGAGTAGTACATGTTCGCAAATTGCTGATTTTTGTGCAGGAGCAGCACCCCTCTTTCATACTTTTTGAGGGAGATGCTGATTTATTCGATTTTCAAGCCTCTTTTTTGACCCGCCGATGTACTGAGCGATGCAGATACATTGAAATTTTTATACAGACAAACGTGTTGACGTCACAGAGAGGCTATCATTTTCATTCGTGTGCATCAGTTTTGTTGTGTTGAACACCACTCTCACCTGTATTGATGGAAACTGTGCTTTAGTCGCTTGAAATACTTTTCTTTTGAAGATCACAGCTGGAAGATCACCTCCAAAAGCAACGAAAATTGTTACTCTCTGGGATGTTTTGTTTTCCTCCAAATTGGTCTCGATATTTTTGCGTTGCTTTAAGTTTTATTCGATGAACCAGTCGGATATCCATTATTTATCAACGCTACGAGAAGCAAATTTAGCTCTAATTTAATGTTGTTCGGTGGACAAAACCTGCGTACTCGTGTGCTAAAATTTATTATCAGGTTCCTATTGTAAGCCCTTGGCACACTACTGAAATAATGGATATACTACCCAGTCCAGATTGATTTCTTGTGAACTGACCTTGAGATGGTACCTTCTTCATCTCTCGTTATTCCCATATCTAGAAAGGATAAAAATTTCTGTCTTGTTCTTCTTCTTTTGTAAACTTCATGACTTGTCTACCTTGTTTATGTGATGTAGCAGTGCATTTGTATCTTCATACATTTCAATGACTACGAAAGTATCTTCAACGTAGCGTACGGTAGAATGGACTTCATTGATAAATAGTTTTAATCCAGTTGTTTATAAATGATGCATGTATATGTGCAAGTATGTATTAGGTATTGCGAACCTAGTAACAAATTAGTTCAGTTGTGACCAGAAGGATAAACCAAAGGCAGCATGAACGGTAAGTATAATCTCATGCATATTCGTTTCGTGCTTACTGGCGAATCATCAGTAGGAGCTGGTATTACGCCCTTTAACCACTATATATTTGGTCGAAGAATGTGGAATAATAGGACGGTACAATCTCCTAGACGAATGTGTAAACCTGCAGTAGAGTAGCTAACATCATATAAAGTCTACGACAATGCGACTTCAACGCTAACTCACACTATATAATATATATATACCGAGTCTGTAAAGGATACTAACACTATGGCTATTTTGTTAGTAACTGATACCTTTTTGAAATCAATGAGTACCGGATACTAACACTATGGTTTCCGAGTCGGTACATGATACGAACCTGATGGAAATAAATTTATGCTAAAGTTCACCCAAATTGAGAATTACAACAATTTCCGAACACCTGTTACTCCAGTTAAACCATACACTCTGGCCTTCATCGATATCAGTTATCACATTTCGTGGTAAGCATGACATCATTCAATTCAATATATTACAGTTAAATACTGTTTGTTGCGAAGAGCTAATATATATGCAAGTATGTATTAGGTTTTGCAAACCTAGTAACAAATTAGTTCAGTTGTGACCAGAAGGATAAACCAAAGGCAGCATGAACGGAAAGTATAATCTCATGCACATTCGTTTCGTGCTTACTGACGACTCATCAGTAGGAGCCGATATTACGCCCTTTAACCACTATATATTTAGTCAAAGAATGTGGAATCGGCATAATCATCTGGCTGTCCCGTGCTATTGAGAATTAACCATAAATAAAATGTATCTGAAAGGCGGAAGTCTCTCATTGTGGGTCATTTTGTGAACCTTGGGCAACCCATGTAATATCGGTTCCGTTGAACCTACGGGCTTTGCATGTTTGCATTCGAAAATAAAAGCATTTCTGTGCTCTATGTCGATTTCTTGTTTAGCTTCGACCTTCGAAATAATTCGATTTAGAATCTTCGTTGTAGAATTTTCTAATTTTGCCGTAGTGTCGCGTTGTACCTCTTTGCGTTTAAATTTGGATTTGTCGTTCAGGATTTGTAACATAGCCTGGCTATAGTCCGTAGAGTTCATTAACACTACGCCTGTCCCTTTGTCTGACTTCATGAGTCTGATTTGTTTGTTTCGTTGTAGCTCGTTTAGTTCCACTTGATGCCTTTTGTGACCAGTTTATTGACTTTGAATGTGCGCATATATTGGCCATATGCATCTCGGAGGTCCGATTTATAGATCGAGATGTCGTAGTTTTCCGTTGATTTTTGTTTTGTAGCATCTTCAAAAAAGTGTAACATTGATGCCTGCATATGCATTTTTTCACGTTCGTTTAATCTAGTATTTGTTATGCATTATTTCGGTCCAAGAGAAAGAACTTCGTTTCGATGTTTCGTTAGTTTGATGTCAGTGCAATTAAATATAAATTTACTTGGATTCTCAGGATACTTTTTGACCTTAGAACATTGCACTGAATTCCGCGCTAGCTTTTGATAATTATAAATTACTTCCTGAATTAATATTTAAGTAACCAATCTCATGCGGAGCAAACATCTGTATTTACTCGAAACATTAATATCCATGAATGATACAAATATTTATTTAACGGCGAAATGAAATATGCCTGTTAGAAAATGGTGTATGGTGATTTTTTAGAAAGTAAAAATTCGATTTTAAGAACATGTCACAAAGACATGTGATTTTTAAGGCAGTTGATTATATTGCGCAGAATAAATTAGAGAGAAGAAATTTAACATTAATTTAATATCCCTACCATAAAAATGTTCAAAATACTCCAAGAATCATTGTTTATGTATACGTACCATCACCTGTTAAAAAGTATGATGCAAAATCGATGACAAAATGAAGTTGAAAATAGGTAATGCCTAAATGAGTAAGAAAAGTTAAGAAGTATCCATTGCGAAAATAATCTAATTTAACGATAATAAAAAAGTCCTATGAAAATTCTTTCTCCAAAATCAGCGTTAGATTCTTTCTACAATTTGAGGTGAAGATAAACTTTTTTTTCAGCTGATGGAAAACTAACCAATGGGAAAGTATAAATTAAACAGTTTAAACTAAATTTACCACTTGACGAAATAATTGTCACATTCTTGTAGGTTGAGCTTGCCGTCGAAAACGGCTACCGAGACAGGAAACCGAAATATCCGGAGAAAAATTAGAGACTGCGAAACCAGACACCTTATTTCGCACAATAAGAGCGAGGTAGACATTGAAAAAATTAAAGTGAAAATTGCAATTATGTTGCATAATGAAAATGACTAAATATAACAGTATAAATTGCATAAAATATAACAAGATAATAAGATGGGAAAAAATATGCCAGATCATTTGGTTGAAAATTGCTTCTTTTAAATGACGGTCGTCACGATCTCATACTAAGCTTCACATTTATAAAAAATTACAAACGAAAAAGGCATTGTAATTTAAACCGTAATATTCAATGTCTTCCATTATAGTCTATTTCTCGAAATCATTTCGCGCTTTTGAGATGGCTAATTACGTAGCAATGTACATTCGGATCTCAAAAAAGCCCCGGTTGTGACATTTAACGCAGATTTTCCTTTGGGATTGGATAACGGCAAATACACTAAGCTCAGTCAACATAAAATAGCTACGAATAATTTTCTCTTTTACCCTTTACAGTTTTTGCGCATATTATGTGTAGTGAATCGGGTTTAAAGTGACAATACTAAAGACTATATAAATTTACCTCTACTAATGCATTAGTACCAATCTGTGTAGGCGATTGCAATATCTAAATGTCCCATATTTATTGATCAATTAAAAAGTTGGCATAGGGCATATTATTGGCGCATATTAACAAGTGACTAGTAATCACGAAACACATACAAATATGACACCATGTCTGTTGTTCAGTTTTAAATTGAGATATCCTACTTGTCTGATATGAAGAACTTGGGTACTTGGTATATAAAACGTTTAATTTAAACCCATTTTTATACTGGAAAAGTCCATTCATTCTCTTTTAAAAATACTTGCATCTTTCGGGAATATCTAGATACTTCCGTCATGGAAATTTTGTTGTTTACGATATTGGTATATGGCTCAATAGGAAAAAATACCGGCTTTAAGCAAGTCGCCGATAGTGTATAGTGAAGGTAACGAAAAAATCTTTTATTATTTTAATATGCAAATATATAGTATTCTTCCCACGTGAAAAACGAATAATAAATTTAGGTAGTAAAAATTATATCAACAACATTAATGCCGAAATCGCATTTAATTCATCTTTGCCAGTAGTAAATGAATGAAAATTAAATTAACCATAACTATTTCAGCCTTTAAACAGGATATTTTCATGGTATCAGCTTTGAAGATGTCCAAATTAACAACGACAGTCAATAGATTTACAGACAATGGATAACCATTCGTTACCGTAATTCTTACTATAAAGCATCTGTTTGGATTCAATGAACTCTCAATACGCAAAACAACGTATTTCGTGCAGTTTCCCTAAAAATGATTTATCAAACGTGAATTCTGTTATATGTAAGTCTTAACACAAAAGAAAACTATTTTTTTCAATCAAAATTAGCCTCTGAATATTTCGCAAAATGTCGCATTGTTTTTTCTCATTTACCATTTTATTAGATTCAGGAGATGTATTTAAAATAATGAATTATCCATGTCTAACCTATTTATGCAAATATTTACATATATCAAAGATTCTTATGTTTGTTAATTTTAAATATGTTCGGTCGGTTCGTACAAAAAATAGTGATTCAAAATTACGCACTTGTGATTCTTAATTTTACACCAGTATTGATAGAATATGCTAAATTTTTTTAATGTAAAAAGGACACATTTAGTAACAAGGTTTATGTTTATTGTAGTTAATGCTAGTCTTATTTCGCGAACGGTCATCTTTAACTTAAGGCTTTTCAGTTATATAAATTATGGAATATCAGTGAGAACTATTTTTATTTTCAGATTTACCTATATTTCTTGGTGGTGGAACATTGCGTGTTGATTTGTAACTGTGTATATCTGTGTATGTAAGCGTGGCTGTCTGTTTGTATATGCGCATTTCTATGTGAATAGAGGTCATTCTTATTGTATTACAAATTGAGGTTAAATTTTCTTAAAGGAATAATCTGATCTCGAACATCAATCTGTAATACAATAAGAATGACCCGTATTCTTGTCAGAAATGCGCATATACAAACATACAGCCACGCTTACATACACATTAATACACATTCACAAATCAACACGCAATGTTCCACCACCAAGAAATATAGGTAAATCTGAAAATAAAATTAGTTCTCACCCATTTAATCAAATTGACTTCTATAATGCATATAACTGCAAATTTTTACATAAAAAAATGATCGCTTTCGAAAAGAGACGCAATCTGGACGCACACACGCGCACAGACATGAATACATATACATAAAACATTGCAGATGCTCACAAACAGCTGAAAGCAAATCAGCATTCACTTAATCAATTTAAAATCCAAATGTCTATAATTAAAATATTGTAACGTTTGATTGAGTGTTCTCGAAAATAATTTTCACTACATACATACAATCTTTTATTAATTGCAGTTTATCTACCCATTAAAATGTATACTTTGATATATATACTCATATATATATATATATATATATATATATATATAATTTATATACATCATGGGATTTCTTCTGATCAGCATTGTGACAAATATTTATATTATGTTTTACTTCAAATTCATGTTGGTATTTTTTGCCGGTTGATTTGTGAATACATATGCGTACATGTGTATTGCATATCTGGGTGGCGTGCAGGGTCATTCTTATTGTATTACAGAGTGATGTTTGACGGTCTTGCTGTTTGTTTTGATAGATTGAGTTTCTACCAGGTGTTTACTTTGTTGGCTATTGCGTGTACGAAATTCTCCCCCCCCCACCACGGTATGTTACCTTTCGGCTTGACTGGGTCTCTAATTTCATTGTGTCCATTGATAACAGCTTAGGGTGTGTGGTCTGCAGTGTTGATCAAAAAACGGGGAAAGCATTCGTAAACGTAATAACCAACGGAGCGAACACTTGTTCAAAACCAAACCTTTCAAGACAAGAACAACAAAGACGCGCATACGAGAACACCTGTAAATGCACTCAAAAATTTACTCGAAACAAACAACAACAGGACAAAACTGTTTAATCAAGAAATATTAGTTTATATAGAAGTGTATATATTATGTTGCTTGCGGCAGGATGGCTCTCTGGTTAGAGCAAAAAAGTTCAAAGCAGACGTGCCCCGGTTCGTGTCTAGTCCGCAGTAAATTCTGAACAGTACTGGATGAGTTCCCAGTAAGAACAAAACCGGTCTACTTAATGAATTGCTTAGTTTATATTGCCAAATATGTGTATTTAATGGGACTGGTGTGGAAGTCGCGACCGCAAGTTTGATTTAAATAAACCATCATTTTATCAGGCAATGATATGGTTTTAATAAAAGTATGCATTAAAATTGTGCCTCGCTCGCTAATCTAAGGTATTTTTTTAAATTTTCTAATACTATGTGTCTGGACGATGCGTGAATTAGACAAATTTAGTTAACACAAAATATTATGACCTCGACTTCAATGACTCTACACAGGGTGACATCGTGTTTATGCTACAGTGGAAGATCAGGAGTAGGTAGTTGTAGATTTTGAACTCAATGTTTTGCGGTGTGTAAGCATTCAGGTTATCAATGCCGCGTTTTGCGTAC
>JAQBSW010008641.1:0-33022 GCA_029291075.1 Eudiplozoon nipponicum
ACGAAATGGTACGGCAGGTGATGAACCAAGGTCAATGTGCAAACTGGCGCCGCCGCCGAGGCGGACAACTGAAGACATGGCTTGCAACAATCAAATCGGACATGGAACTCCTAGGTTTACGCAATGTTTATGGTCCGCGTCACTGGGAGCGTCATTGGCCCTCTTTATGTTCCGAAATGGCTGCCAACCGCCCGGCATGGAGAGGTTTAATCCGGGATATCAATGGAGCCGGCTTATCCTCTGAAAGGAGCCAGCCGCAGTAAAGTAAAGTAAGTATCGGGCCTTCATTACCATGGATTTCTACATCTTCGCTGTTTTATATCAAACCGATGATGACAATCTCACTCAAGATTTTCGTCGAACAGTTTCGCCTCATGTCATTTCCTCTCGTTGTCTAATTCCTAATTTTAAAATGTCGGGAATGATGACCCTGTTGTCAAATAAATTTTAAAATAAATATTGTAAATGTTCATATTTTTTTGTGTCTGGAACCATAACAATAGTGCCAGTAGTAAAAAGGCGGTCATTGTAATCGTATAGAAAACAGTGACAGATCTCGTCTAATTAAACTCAACATCATTTCTGCATGCCATAGACTTACACAGTCCTGCCGAGATAATAACTTATTCCTTATAGCAATCGAAGACTTAATAGAAAAACAATAGACAAAATAACATGTTTATAGGAGTTACAGTAACACATCGATATTTAGTCAAAAATAGCTGTCCTTTTAAATATATATTATATACACACAATAAACAAGGCCAGTTTCATTCCACAATATAATAATAATATTATAATATGATGATATCCAAGAAAATTCTTTAAAAAAACAGAAAAATAGGACAAGATCTCCAACAAATCACAGGGGAGTCGAGAAATATCAAATATAACAAACTTGAATATTATAGTGGATAATTGAAGGGCGTACATTTAGATAGTGATCAACCGTGTGCATGATTGTGCTTATCATTCACGAGGTAAGTTGCCAGTCAAATACTGCGAACTTTTTAGAAACACGTAGGTGTGAAAACGACATGGAAGATACGCATTGGTAGAAGTGAAAAGAATAACACGTGTTAAATGGGAAAATGTTTTAGCTTATAAACAAGTTAGACACGTCACAATGCAAAACAAGTTAAGATTTCAGATTTCAGAGCAACTAGCCAATCAAAGAAACAATACAATACATTCATCCATTAGTGTAGGTGAGCTGCACAATTAAATCAAACCAGAGATTTAAGGATTTATTAGCTACAGCACAATTGCAACGGAGACATATCACAAAACCAGTTAATTGCTCGTATTTTCAAACATATAGAAAACCACAGACCAGATACAAGATATTAAATCAAGGAACAAGGCAGCGCACGCAGGTTTCTCCGGCAGCAGTTTCACGCTCTGAACAAAGCACATATTTTCTAATTCTACAACTATCCATTTCTGAATGTGTGTATGGGAGCTGCACAGTTAAGCCAAACAAGTGCCTATTAATATATTTTTCAGTTTTGGTACTCCTGCAATGGAGGCACGTCACAGAAAACACGTCACAGGTTCATATTTCAGAGCAGTTAATCAACCACAGACCGGATACAAGATAATACACCAAGTAACAATCCGGTGCTCAATGACTTGTTCAGCAGCAAATTAACCTTCTGAGACAAGTACAACTTTACTACATCTACTAAACTTCATTCAATAGTGAATGCGTGCTGCACATTTAAACGAAACCAGAGAGTTTAAATATGATATACGAGCTTTAGCATTTCAGCAATGTCGACACGTCACAAAGCGAAAAAGGTTAAGGGTTGAGATTTCAGAGCAGTTAGCGAACCACAAATCCGAAACAAGACATTACACCAAGGAACAAGCCGATGCTCAATAATTTATTCGGCTGCAAATTAACCATTTGAGACAAGTAAAGAGCCGATTTCTGATCGCATAGTCGCCCATTATAAAGTAAGCCAGCGATTTTTTGGAAGCCCATTAACCCTCAGAGACGATCAATTTTTTAAAAAGTTCTACCACAAACCTTTCATTAACGTGTGCATGTTAGATGCGCAATTAAATCAAACTAGAACGTTCCAACGTGATTTACTGGCTGTAAAACTTCGGAAACTGAGGCATAACAACGTGCAAAATAGGCTAAAGCTTTGTATTTCAGATCAGGTGGTAAACCAAAGATCCTATACTAGATATGACACTGAAGTAACAAGCAAGCACTCAGAGATTTTTTCGGCGGCCAATTGACACTCTATGCCTAGCACGTTTATAATAATTCTACTATCATCACAAACAGCAATAAAAAAGTCATTAGCAACTGATACTTCACTGCCATAAGGCAATGAGAAAAAGTAAACTACAAACATGCACACGTTAATGAAAGGTTTGTGGTAGAACTTTTTAAAAAATTGATCGTCTCTGAGGGTTAATGGGCTTCCAAAAAATCGCTGGCTTACTTTATAATGGGCGACTATGCGATCAGAAATCGGCTCTTTACTTGTCTCAAATGGTTAATTTGCAGCCGAATAAATTATTGAGCATCGGCTTGTTCCTTGGTGGATGTCTTGTTTGGATTTGTGGTTCGTTAACTGCCTGGAAATCTCAACCCTTAACCTTTTTTCGCTTTGTGACGTGTCGACATTGCTGAAATGTTAAAGTTGTGGTATCATATTTAAACTCTGGTTTCGTTTAATGCAGCACGCATTCACTATTGAATGAAGTTTAGTAGATGTGGTAAAAGTTGTACTTGTCTCAGAAGGTTAATTTGCTGCTGAATGCTTTCATTGAGCAATCGATTGTTACTTCTTTGGTGTATTATCTTGTATCCGGTCTGTGGTTGATTAATCACTCTGAAATATGAACCTGTGACGTGTTTTCTGTGACGTGCCTCCATTGCAGGAGTACCAAAACTGAAAAATATATTAATAGGCACTTGTTTGGCTTAACTGTGCAGCTCCCATACACACATTCAGAAATGGATAGTTGTAGAATTAGAAAATATGTGCTTTGTTCAGAGCGTGAAACTGCTGCCGGAGAAACCTGCGTGCGCTGCCTTGTTCCTTGATTTAATATCTTGTATCTGGTCTGTGGTTTTCTATATGTTTGAAAATACGAGCAATTAACTGGTTTTGTGATATGTCTCCGTTGCAATTGTGCTGTAGCTAATAAATCCTTAAATCTCTGGTTTGATTTAATTGTGCAGCTCACCTACACTAATGGATGAATGTATTGTATTGTTTCTTTGATTGGCTAGTTGCTCTGAAATCTGAAATCTTAACTTGTTTTGCATTGTGACGTGTCTAACTTGTTTATAAGCTAAAACATTTTCCCATTTAACACGTGTTATTCTTTTCACTTCTACCAATGCGTATCTTCCATGTCGTTTTCACACCTACGTGTTTCTAAAAAGTTCGCAGTATTTGACTGGCAACTTACCTCGTGAATGATAAGCACAATCATGCACACGGTTGATCACTATCTAAATGTACGCCCTTCAATTATCCACTATAATATTCAAGTTTGTTATATTTGATATTTCTCGACTCCCCTGTGATTTGTTGGAGATCTTGTCCTATTTTTCTGTTTTTTTAAAGAATTTTCTTGGATATCATCATATTATAATATTATTATTATATTGTGGAATGAAACTGGCCTTGTTTATTGTGTGTATATAATATATATTTAAAAGGACAGCTATTTTTGACTAAATATCGATGTGTTACTGTAACTCCTATAAACATGTTATTTTGTCTAGTCATCGTCGAAACTTATCAAGTATCCCCGTTGCGCCATTTGCAGCCAATGGCCTATTCATAACCATTCCACAATCTAACAGAGCTTTCTTCTATTTCAGTTACTCCTACTGATTATTATCGGAATGTGAAGATGTTATTTTGCTGTCTGTTTCCTCGCGTGTCCTCTTCGCCTTGTATCAACCGGATCGATGCAAAAGTAATTTGCGTATTATGCT
This sequence comes from Eudiplozoon nipponicum, assembly GCA_029291075.1. Classification (NCBI taxonomy): domain Eukaryota; kingdom Metazoa; phylum Platyhelminthes; class Monogenea; order Mazocraeidea; family Diplozoidae; genus Eudiplozoon; species Eudiplozoon nipponicum. Next base: position 3,974 of record JAQBSW010008641.1, read on the forward strand.
TGAAACTGAAACTCTGATTTCTGATTGGAATCGATATTCCGTTACTTTTCGGGAATTCATTCTAGTTCTTTAAATCAAGTTTGCGAGCTTGAAGTAAGCACCAATCCCATTGTATTTAACCAGTCGTCGAACAACATAACACTGGTTAAATACAATGGGATTGGTGTTTACTTCAAGCTCGCAAACTTGATTTAAAGAATTGTTACCACCACCCGCGCAAACAATTATTGTTAAATTCATTCTAGTTCATTTTATTCTAGCCACAGCTAACTTTTGTTAATCTACATATGGCACGTCTATAAGATGCAGGCATTACTTATTTTTTTAAACATATTTTGTACAAATCCCGCCATTATAAGCAGTAAAAAAAATATAGTTACTGTCTCACTGACCTAAGCATAAGTTTTTATTAATAGTTTGATATTTCCAGTTGTCAAGCCGGAAGGTCTAAGTTAACGACCAAAATATATTATTCTTAATTTGTTCTCTCACCTGTTTAATAAATTTACTTTTTCGATATTTACTTGAATGCTTTTATATACTTTTACTTTATATTGATTTACTGTGAAAAAGTTATATAATATATATTTTGAAATTTTGTAATCAAAAAAAGTAAAATTTAATTGTCAACAAAAGGTTGTATTTACATAGTTATCCACCGCCAGTATTAATTTAACAACCATGTAGTCGATGTACTTTGCTTGAATTTGAAAACGATGCACTACATTCGAACATTACATTGTGCTGTTGCATAAACTTCTAACCAAATAGACAATTTATTCGACTTGAAATGTCCCACAAACAGGACAATAATTAACTAGTAAAATCGATCTGTTAATTAATTTTTGATTTTGGAGTTTACAAACTATAAAAATAAATATTTTTAGAATTAAAAAAATTATCTTATAAATATGTTGTCTACAAGATATTAAAAATAATTATTAATTTCATAAAATATAAAATTAAATTACAACCGTAAATTTATATGCTGCGTATAATGCACGACCTTGATATAACAAAAAATAAATATTATGATTTTACCTTTCTATTGTAGAGGCTCCTAACCTATTCGTGTCTGAGAACCCCATAGATGCCAGATCGCTTGTAGTCCTGTTGAGGCCCCTAACCTATTCGAGTCTGAAAGCCCATAGATGCCAGATCGCTTGAAGTCCTAAAATTCACAGTAGAGTCTGATAGGCTTATATTACTATTTGTGTCTCCTAAGTTCAAGTCCGCAATGTCCTGCACTAACCTACTTGTGTCCTCAAATTTAAGATCTGTCTCCATATCTATATGGTATAACAATTAAATCGACACTTAATGTTAGGCAATCGGAATGCGAAAGTTGGACAGCGGTATCTCCAAACAAATAATCTGGAAAGAAATATACGTGAACAACAGAAGAAGTCAAATATACCTGTTCCAAGGCGTCACCTTCAATATTATGTTATATCAGAACAAAGGCAATTGATGGAGAAATATATTTGATGATGATGTAATCGTTTACTAGAGAAAATGTTAAAATGCAGCAGACCAAAATTACAATACCAGTCAAGGAGCGAGATACTCAAAAAACTGAAAATAGCGCACAATTCAAAATCAAGTATTTAAACAAAGAATGTTCTGGAAAATAAAAAGAAAAAAATCTTTTTAAATAAAATTCGTTACAATCAGCCATGGTGGTTTAAATTTATCAGTCAATGTTATTTTACATAAAGCGGAGGATTTAACTTCCTCCAAATACACCACCTTCTCAAAAAAAGACGGCTAGTAATAGACGTAATCATAGTTCTTCGGCTGACGAGGCACTCTTCCAGAACGAGTTGTGCATACTGGCGCCCCTGACGTCGTCATCTCGCCCGGTACAACATTCACTGGTTCTTCAAAATCATCTGGTATCGACAAATAGTTTTCATGCTGTGATTCAGTAGAATAAGATTTTGCTATATTAGACAACACGTCTTTAGAGTTCTGCATTTCATTATGTGCTTGTAAGGTGGGATTGCACACATCAGATTCGCCCATGGAACGGTCATTCGACGCATCTGTTAATTCAGTCATACCGTCTATCCAGATAAACTGGGGAATGCAACGATACAACGTAACACAATACACAATGCCATTTATTTCTATAATGACATTTTTGTCAGTCATCCTCTTGACCTTGTATGGTCCTTTATAAAATGGTGTTAGGTAGTTCTTCCTATTCTCATTAGTTATATACACTTGCGAAGCCGATTTTAAATCAGAGGACACATAGCATTTGGTTTTAGCTTTTCTAGTCTTGGTCGGGGCCAAACGACACATCTTGTCTCTAAGTGCTCCTACAAACCAATCTACATAACTAGAAGCCCAATCAAGACTACTTGGAGTTTCTATTAGAAGATCTCCAGGCAACTTTAATGGTTCTCCATAAACCAATTCTGCTATGGAAGTTCCTAATTGTGCCCTATATCTGTTGCGCATGGCGAGTAGTACTATAGGAAGATCGTGTATCCAGCTTGTTCCACTAGTACACCTTAATGCAGCTTTCAGTTCACGATGTAGCCTTTCTACCATCCCATTCGCTCGTGGGTTATACGCGCTAGTATGTAATACAGTGGTTCCCATGATGTTGAGGGATCTTACGAAAAGCTCGGACATAAATTGACTACCGCGATCACTAGTGACCTTTTCCGGAACACCATAACGCGATATCCAATTATGTAGAAACGCGAACAAGACTTCTTGCGCTGTCATGTCTTTTAAAATCGCCACTTCAAATTGACGACTAAATCTATCTACCATGGTCAGCAAGTATTTGTTCCCATTAACTTCAGGCATTTCGACAATGTCTATGTGTACGTGTCTGAACCGTCCAATTGGTATCCCAATATTCTTTATCTCGGTTCTGGTATGTCTCCACACCTTACACGTTTGACACTTGGCACAGGCTCTTACCCATACCCGTATGTCTTTAGACATGTGCGGCCATACGTATCTGTCGTTGATTAATCGGATGGTGGCTTTAATGGATGGATGCCCCATGTCATGTAACACGGATAATTTTGGCCCGTAACTCCAGCGGCACATTAGGTCGTGGTTGAATTCTAGATGTTTCGCATAATAACCACTTGCCACTTATGAGCTTACGGACATATCCTGGCCTTTTGGACAATACTAATGTAAAGGGATCCGATCCTTGCGCTTCCACGATATGACTAACAAAATCAAGCATTGATTCATCTAAACTTTTCAAAGGACCTTGAAATATCAGCTCGACATCAGCTTCATTCGGTCGGCTAAGTGCATCTGCTACTACATTCTCCTTACCAGCAATATGAGACACAGTGAAATCAAACTCTGCTAACCGTGTTATTTGGGAATTCACTCTACGAGAGTAATTAAGCCTAGCTGTTTTACCAAGTATGCTGATCAATGGCTTATGATCGGTCAATAACTTAAACTTATGTCCGTCTAAGTAATGCTCGAAGTGTAGCACTGCGGCATACACTGCTAGAAGCTCTTTGCCAAACGTATCATAACGTTTTTCTCGATCATTAAGCTTACGGCTATAAAACCCAATCGGTCTTACTATGTCCTGATCTCTTTGCTGTAGCACTGCCCCTAATGCAACATCTGAGGCATCTGTGATTAGTTCGAAAGGTTTTTCCCAATCTACAGGTGCTAATGTGGTTACGTCACTTAACATATCCTTGGCCTTTTGGAAATTTTCTCGGTCTTCTGGATTCAAGTTTATAGGCCAAGACTTCTTGATCGTGCTCTTTTCACGAGTGAGATGGCGTGTTAATGATCCAAGAATTACGGCTAGACGTGGAATGAATCGACGATAATAGCTGATCATACCCAAGAACCTTCGCAACTGGCGTACGGTTCGGGGTTCTGTTACGTCCTTTATAGCTTGGACCTTATCTTCCAAAGGTTTAATTCCGTCTTTGGAAATTATATGACCAAGGTATTTAACTGAAGAGCAACCAATATTACTCTTATTAGGTTTGACCACTAATCCATATTGTTCCAGCCTGGTCAAAACCCTTTCCAAATGCGTACGATGTTCGTCTCGTGAGCGACTAAAAAATATTATGTCGTCTATATACACTCTCGCAAATGGACAACTCTGAAGGATTTCTTCAGCCAAACGCTGGAATGTCTGACTGGCATTTTTCAAACCAAAAGGCATTCAAAGAAATTCATGCGATCCCCCTCCTGGAAATCTGACTGCGGTGAGTGGTATCGAACTTTCTTCCATTGGTACCTGATAGTACGCTTTCTGGAGATCTAAAGTTGAATAAACCTCATATACCATTATATCTCGGAGTAAAGTACTCTGGTTAGGGAGAGGATAAGAATCACCTTTCGTCACTGAGTTTAATAGACGATAATTACCACAAACCCACCATTGATCCGGTTCAGGTTTGGGAACTACCACTTTTGGGGAAGCAAAATTGAAATTTGACCTTCTACAAATTCCCTCTTTGCGCAATTGGTGAAATTCGGACAAAGCAACTTGTTGCTTGTGTTGTGCCAATGGTTGAGCCTTTGGTGAACAAGGCAACGGAGCCACCAATTCTATTTGGTGTTCTACTCCTGTCTTCAGACCTATCCTTTTGGCACTGAAAGTTTGAAACACTGCTAGGTGCTTCTCGATTATATCGGCAAAGTCATGTGCGACTGTTGGAGCGAGGTAAGAGGACTGTTCTAACTGCCGACGTGTTAGACTCAGTAGGTGTTGATATCCCTACGCCTTCTGTGATAGTCCTAGCTTTGGGGTCTAATGTCAGCTTGAAATGTGTCAAGAAATCCATGCCAATGATATGGTCCTTGACATCGGCTACTAGAAAATTCCATCGGAAGGAAGATTTCTGGCCTAACGTTACTGACATTTCTTTCATCCCTTTCACTCCTATCGGACTACCGTTAGCGGCCCATAGTTGATAATCAAATGTGGGGCAATCTGCTTCCACCACGTCTGCCTAACATGCTTACATCAGCACCCGTATTGATAAGAAAATCTAATCCAAATAATTCACCTTTAATAATGAACTTGTTGCTGGACAACCCGGCAATGATTTCAAGATCTCCGCTTAGTGAGAATCGGACTCTCTTTCCTTCTATATCGGTGCTATTTGCTCTAGTCACATCTTTCGCTTTGAGTATGCCTTTTAAAGGCATATCTGGAAGCCTTTGCAATGGAACCCCCCCTACGGCTCCTACTAGCGGGGGTTTTTCCCTTTTCCCGGTGATGGATTTCTCTCAACCGGTTTTGTGCTTCCTTTCCATGTGGGTCCACCTAATCGCGGGTAAATACAATTCTCACCTTGGCACTTCGCACTGCGTCCGTATTCGCAATGTGCCTTACACCATCCGCGTGGCCCTTCGAAGCGTTGACGCGAGTGACTCCCTCGACGTCGAGTGTATCTATCCTGACTCTGATGTCGTGCAATATCACTACGTAAGCTAGCAACTTCTCTACATAAGAAACGCAAGGTTTCTTGTATAGTCAGGTTGTTTTCGGTATCTGCCCTGACTGGCTGCATCATGACAGAATCTGTTATTACAGCATGTACTTGTGGTTCTTGCTGTTTATGCACGCCGTCTAACCCTCTGAGTTTTATTGGCCAATCTATGCTCATTGTGTCAAATACTTCCAATGTTGTTCTAAGCCTAATTGGTAGCTCAGCTGTGAAAATGGAGTTGACTACATCTCTAGATATATACAACCTGGAAGCTTTTGTGCAAAGGCGTTCATAAAATTCGGATGGTAATTGACGCCCCATTTTTTCTAAGCGTAATAATTCCAGGCTGATATCTCTGTTGAATTTCAGCCATTAATAACTCAAAAGCATTGTACGGCTTTTCTTCCACAGTTCTGTCTCCGAAGTTTTCCAAAGCATTTCGGAAATTTTCAGGCAATGCCATCCATGCTGCAACAAATTTCGCCATAGGGTTTACGATATTATAAACACTAAATATCATTTGGGCATCTCCTACCCAACTTGAATGTTTTTCTGATATGTACTGTGGTATACTTGAAATTATTGGACTGGCGCGGTCGCCAAATTTTGTTGAGGCCCCTAACCTATTCGAGTCTGAAAGCCCCATAGATGCCAGATCGCTTGAAGTCCTAAAATTCACAGTAGAGTCTGATAGGCTTATATTACTATTTGTGTCTCCTAAGTTCAAGTCCGTAATGTCCTGCACTAACCTAGTTGTGTCCTCAAATTTAATATCGGTCTCCATGACTATATGGTATAACAATTAAATCGACACTTAATGTTAGGCAATCGGAATTCGAACGTAGGAAAGCGGTATCTCCCAAACAAATAATCTGGAAAGAAATATACGTGAACAACAGAAGGAATCAAATATACCTGTTCCAAGGCGTCGACTTCACTATTATATTATATCAGAACAAAGGCAATTTATGGAGAAATATATTTGATGATGATGTAATCGTTTACTAGAGAAAATGTTAAAATGCAGCAGACCAAAATTACAATACCAGTCAAGGAGCGAGATACTCAAAAACTGAAAATAGCGCACAATTTAAAATCAAGTATTTAAACAAAGAATGTTCTGGAAAATAAAAAGAAAAAATTCTTTTTAAATAAAATTCGTTACAATCAGCCATAGTGGTTTAAATTTATCAGTCAATGTTATTTTACATAAAGCGGAGGATTTAACTTCCTCCACACAGTAGAATCTGATATGCTTATATTTCCATTTGCATCTGCTAAATTCAAATCGGTAATATCTTGGACTAACTTGCTTGTGTCCTCAAATTTAAAATCAGTATTCATGTCTGTGAAGTGTAATTATTAAATCGACACTTAATGTTAGGCAAATCGGAATGTGAAAGCTGTCTAACGCAAAACAACCAAACAAATAATCTGGAAGGAGATATACGTGAACAACAGAATTATTAAATTACCTGTTCCAGAACGTCCCTTCTATGTGTGCTTCAATGAAAAATGCAAGAGAGTTTAAGCAGATATATATTGTGAATTTACCTGATCTGCGTTTTGACTAACGCAGCTTTCATTGTTCCAGTAATTTTCTTTTATCAAAATATTTCGGCCCATCTTACCGTAGGCCTTCATCAGTTGCATCTCACGAAACAAATGAAGCAAGTGTTTTATTTCCTCTAGTCATAATATTTATATACCTCAGACTGATCTTTCATTAGATATTCGCGTGTCACATGTGTGTGTGTGCATTTTTCATAACCGTTGTTTTCATCTAACTAATTTAGACCAGAGTGGCTGAATAATAATTTATCAATTGCATGCAATAACTATTCGTTTTTTTACACACTCAATGTAAATGACGTAACTGAGATGGGGGAGACCCATAATTCAGAAACACTCGTCATAAAAACATGCCATGAGTGATATAAACCAGAAGTCCGAAAGACTAATGCACATGTTAAATTACAATTCAAACCACTAGGTTGTACTCAAGATAGATAAGTTAATAACAGTTAATGGCGCACGCCACGCATGTGCATGTGTATGTGTATGCATAACTATTTTGATACACATGTACGTACATCTAAATGAAACTGCAGTCAATAGACATTAATTTACCCTTTGCACGCGTCAGACAAATTATTACTTATAAATATTGTATTATTAGAATATTTCCAATGGGTAGGGTGGGGGTGTAAAACAGAAAATAGGGTTTAAAAGAAACATGTTGCGCGACAGGAAATAAACAATTTACCTGATTTTCGGATTGCGTACCAAAATATTTGAATCCACTGTCATCATGATTTTTGCAGATATTTCGGGCTCCAATTACGGAGCCCTTTTTCAATGCCAAACACATCACACACTTAGTTGACAATCAATATGTCAATATGTAATTGGAGCCCGAAATATATGCAAAAATCATGATGACAGTGGATTCAAATATTTCGGTACGCAATCCGAAAATCAGGTAAAAAAATAGGGTTGAAATCAGTAATTGTTTTAAAATCAAATGAATAGTTAGAGATGAAATTTTGAAGATTATATTCATAATAATTGTTTATTCATTTCTTGAATAAAAGTCCACTAATTAGTCAATCCTAATCTGATGTTCTTAATCTTTTACTGGAGCTAGCTTCAGTTACCAATTCATGCAATCGCCTTTTCCTTCCATTAGCTAGTGCATTGGTCCAAATTGGACCAATTGGATTTTTCAACATCTATTTCATTCATAATATTATCTCTAGATTTAATTTCGATAGATTCCCTAATCAATCTCGTCACCCTATTACGACTACATATTGCTATGCGTTTGCATTCCTCCCAGTTGATAGTATGTCCAGTCTCCACTACATGACGAGCAAGATCTGATTTAGCAATATGTCCATACTTACACGCAGTTTTATGTTCACCTCTTCTTACTTTGATTGGACGCATGGTCTCACCAACATACTTGAGACTACAATTATTGCATGGGATCTCATACACTCCTGAAGTGTCTAAGGGTTCAATCTTTTCTTTTTGGTTAGGGAGTATAGTGCCTATTGTAAGGACTGTTTTAAAACGGTCCTTATATTGTATTTTAAAGCTAATGATTTCAATTTCCTACTTAATATAGAGTCCGGTAATACCATGACCTTCCGCTCTTCCTTCTCCTTATTCGCTTTCATGTATCTCAAACTAGGAATAAATTTCTTCACAATGTCCCTCATTGTTGTATCTATTAAATGAGGAGGGTAACAATTATTTAGTCATGGCATGTTTTTATGACGAGTGTTTCTGAATTATGTGTCTCCCCCATCTCAGTTACGTCATTTACATTGAGTGTGTTAAAAAACGAATAGTTATTGCATGCAATTGATAAATTATTATTCAGCCACTCTGGTCTAAATTAGTTAGATGAAAACAACGGTTATGAAAAATGCACACACACACATGTGACACGCGAATATCTAATGAAAGATCAGTCTGAGGTATATAAATATTATGACTAGAGGAAATAAAACACTTGCTTCATTTGTTTCGTGAGATGCAACTGATGAAGGCCTACGGTAAGATGGGCCGAAATATATTGCTAAAAGAAAATTACTGGAACAATGAAAGCTGCGTTAGTCAAAACGCAGATCAGGTAATTTCAATTAATCCAGGTGCGAAACACGGAAACTCCTTCAAGAAATATATTTTGAATGTTGATCAGTTTTTTAATAAAGAAAAATATGATAATTGCAGCTGACCAACGGAAGATACAACCAGTCGAGGACAGTAATGCTCGAAAACTCTAAAATGGCGCACAATTCAAAGTGAAGTACTTAAACAAAGAAAGTTATAGAAATAAATAAATAAATTCTTTATAAATAAAATTCGTTACAATCAGCCATGGTGGTTTAAATTTATCAGATAATATTACTTTACATTTGGCGGAGGATTTATCTTCCTCCACATACACCACCTTCTCAAAAAAGGACGGCTAGTAATAGACGTATTCATGATTCTTCGGCTGACGTTGCACTCTTCCAGAACGAGTTGTGCATACTGGCGCCCCTGAAGTCGTCATTGCACCCGGTACTGTTGACACTGGTTCGTCCGTATCATCTGGTATAGCCAAACAGTTTTCATGCTGTGAACTGGTAGAATAAGATTTTGCTATATTAGACAACGCGTCTTCGGAGTTCTGCATTTCGTTTTGTGCCTGTATGGTGTGTTTGCACCCATCAGATTCGCCCATAGGACGACGGTCATTCAATGCATCTCTTAATTCACTCGTATTGTTTAACCAGATAAACTGGGGAATGCAATGATCCAACGTAGTACAATCCTCAATGCCATTTATCTCTATGATGACATTCTTGTAAGTCATCCCTTGACCTTATATGGTCCTTTGTAAAAAGGTGACAAGCAATTCTTCCTATTTTTATTTGTTACATAAACATGCGAAGCCGATCTTAGATCAGAGGACACATAGCACTTAGTTTTTGCTTTTCTAGTCTTGGTCGGAGCCAAACGACACATCTTATCTCGAAGTGCTCCAACAAACCAATCTACATAACTAGAAGCCCAATCTAGACTACTTGGAGTTTCTATTAGAAGATCTCCAGGCAAACTTAATGGTTCTCCATAAACCAGTTCTGCTATTGAAGTACCTAACTGTGCCCTATATCTGTTGCGCATGGCGAGCAGTACTATAGAAAGATCGTGTATCCAGCTTGTTCTACTAGTAAACCTTAATGCAGCTTTCAGTTCACGATGCAGCCTTTCTATCATCCCATTCGCTCGTGGGTTGTATACGCTAGTATGCAATACTGTTGTTCCCATGATATTGAGAGATCTTACAAAATGCTCGGACATAAATTGACTACCGCGATCACTAGTGACCTTTTCCGGAACACCATAACGCGATATACAATTATGTAGAAACACGAACAAGACTTCTTGCGCTGTCATGTCTTTTAAAATCGCCACTTCAATTTGACGACTAAATCTATCTACCATAGTCAGCGAGTATTTATTTCCATTTACTTCAGGCATCTCGACAATGTCTATGTGTACGTGTCTGAACCGTCCAATTGGTATTCCAATGTTCTTTATCTCGGTTCTGGTATGTCTCCACACCTTACACGTTTGGCACTTGGCACAGGCTCTTACCCATACCCGTATATCTTTAGACATGTGCGGCCATACGTATCTGTCGTTGATTAATCGAATGGTGGCTTTAATGGATGGATGACCCATGTCATGCAACACTTGGATAATCTTGGCCCGTAACTCCAATGGCACATATGGTCATGGTTGACTTCTAGATGTTTCGCATAACAACCACTTGCCACTTATGAGCTTACGAACATATCCTGGCCTTTTGGATAAAACTAACGTGAAGGGATCCGATCCTTGCGCTTCCTCGATTTAACTAACTAAATCATGCATAGAATTATCTAAACTCTTCAACGGACCTTGAAATATCAGCTCGACATCGGCTTCATTCGGTCGGCTAATTGCATCGGCTACCACATTCTCCTTACCAGCAATATGAGACACTGTGAAATCGAACTCTGCTAACCGTGTTATTTGGGAATTTACTCTACGAGAGTAATTAAGCCTAGCTGTTTTAACAAGTATACTGATCAATGGCTTATGATCGGTCAATAACTTAAACTTGTGACCATCTAAGTAATGCTCGAAGCGTAGCACTGCGGCATACACTGCTAGAAGCTCTTTGCCAAACGTATCATAACGTTTTTCTCGATCATTAAGCTTACGGCTATAAAACCCAATCGGTCTTACTACGTCCTGATCTCTTTGTTGTAGCACTGCCCCTAATGCAACATCTGAGGCATCTGTGATTAGTTCGAAAGGTTTTTCCCAATCTACAGGTGTTATGTGGTTATATCACTTAACATTTCCTTGGCCTTTTGGAAATTTTCTCGGTCTTCTGGATTCAAGTTTATAGGCCAAGACTTCTTGATCGTGCTCTTTTCACGAGTGAGATGGCGTGTTAACGATCCAAGAATTCCGGCTAGACCTGGAATGAATCGACGATAATAGCTGATCATACCCAAGAACCTTCGCAACTGGCGTACTGTTCTGGGTTCAGTTACGTCCTTAATGGCTTGGACCTTATCTTCCAAAGGCTTAATTCCGTCTTTGGAAAGTATATGACAAAGGTATTTAACTGAAGAGCAACCAATATTACTCTTATTAGGTTTGACCACTAATCCATATTGTTCCAGCCTGGTCAAAACCGTTTCCAAATGCGTGCGATGTTCGTCTCGTGAGCGACTAAAAATTATTATGTCATCTATATATACTCTCGCAAATGGAAATTCTGAAGGATTTCTTCAGCCAAACGCTGGAATGTCTGACTGGCGTTTTTCAAACCAAAAGGCATTCGAAGAAATTCATGCGACCCCCCTCCTGGAAATCTGACTGCGGTGAGTGGTATCGAACTTTCCTCCATTGGTATCTGATAGTACGCTTTCTGGAGATCTAAAGTTGAATAAACTTCATATCCCATTATATCTCGGAGTAAAGTACTCTGGTTAGGGAGAGGATAAGAATCACCCTTCGTCACTGAGTTTAATAGACGATAATTCCCACAAACCCATCATTGACCCGGTTCAGGTTTGGAAACTAGCACTATTGGGGAAGCGAAATTGGAATTTGACCTTCTACAAATTCCATCTTTGCGCAATTGGTGAAATTTGGACAAAGCAACCTGTTGCTTGTGTTGTGCCAATGGTTGAGTTTTTGGTGAACAAGGCAACGGAGCCACCAATTCTATTTGGTGTTCTACTCCTGTCTTCAATCCTATCCTTTTGGCACTAAAAGGTTGAAACACTGCTAGGTGCTTCTCAATGATATCGGCAAAGTCATGTGCGACTGTTGGACGAGGTAAAAGAACTGTTCTAACTGCCGACGTGTTAGAATCAGTAGGTGTTCATATCCCTACGCCTTCTGCGATAGTCCTAGCTTTGGGGTCTAATGTCAGCTTGAAATGTGTCAAGAAATCCATGCCAATAATATGGTCCTTGACATCGGCTACTAGAAAATTCCATCTAAAAGAAGATTTCTGGCCTAACGTTACCGACATTTCTTTCATCCCTTTGACTCCTATCGGACTACCGTTAGCGGCCCATAGTTGATAATCAAATATGGGGCAATCTGCTTCTACCATGTCTGACCTAACTATGCTTACCTCAGCACCCGTATCGATGAGAAATTCTAATCCAGATAATTCATCTTTAATAATGTATTTGTAGCTAGATAATCCGGCAATGGTTTCCAGATCTCCACTTATAAGAATCCGAATCTCTTACCCTCTGTATCGGTGCTAACTGTTCCTGTCGCATATGTAAACTTTGCCTTAAGTATGCCTTTTAAAGCCATATCTGGGAGCCTTTGTAATGGAACCCTTCCTACGGCTCCTACTAGCGGGGATTTTATCCTTTTCCCGGTGATGGATTTCTCTTTACCGGTTTAGTGCTTCCTTTCCATCTGGGTCCATCTAATCGCGGGTATATACAATTCTCACCTTGGCACTTTGCACTTCGTCCGTATTCGCAATGTGCCTTACACCATCCGCGTGGCCATTCAAAACGTTGACGCGAGTGACTCCCTCGACGTCCAGTATATCTATCCTGACTCTGAAGTTGCGAAATGTCTCGACGTATACTAGCAACCTCTCTACATAATTAACGCAAGGTTTCTTGTATTGTCAGGTTGGTTTCGGTATCTCCCCTGACTGGCTGCACCATGACAGAATCTGCTGTTATAGCATGTACTTGTGGTTTCTGCAGTTTATACACACCATCTAGCTCTCTGAGTTTTGTTGGCCAATCAATATTCATAGTTTCAAATACTTCCAATGTGGTTCTAAGCCTAGATGGTAGCTCAGCTGTAAAAAATAGAATTTACCACATCTCTGGATATATTCAACCTGGAAGCTTTTGTGCAAAGGCGTTCGTAAAACTCTGATGGTAGTTGACGCCCCATTTTTTCTAAGCGTAATAATTCGCACATATGTGCCGAACTTCCAGGCTGATATCTCTGTTGAATTTCAGCCATTAATAACTCAAATGCATTGTACGGTTTTTCTTCCACAGTTCTGTCTCTGAAATTTTCCAAGGCATTTCGGAAATTTTCAGGCAATGCCATCCATGCTGCAAAAATTTTTTCCATAGGGTTTACGATGTTTTAAGTGCTAAATATCATATTGGCATCTCCGACCCAACTTGAATGTTTTTCAGATTTATACTGCGGTAGACTTAATATTCTTGGACTGGCGCGGTCGCCAAATTTTGTAGAGGCTCCTAACCTATTCGTGTCTGAGAACCCCATAGATGCCAGATCGTGTTCAGTCCTAAAATTTACAGTAGAATCTGATAAGCTTATATTTTCATTCGCATCTGCTAAATTCAAACCTGCTATGTCTTGCGCTAACTTGCTAGTGTCCTTAAATTTAAGATTAGCATCCATTTTTAACAAATTTAATTATTAGATTGGCACTTAGTGTTAGGCAAATCGGAATGTGAAACCTGTCTCGTACAAAACATCCAAACAAATAATCTGGAAAGAAATAGACGCAAAAAACAGAATTATTAAATTACCTGTTCTAGAACGTCCATTTTATGCGTACATCAATAAAAAATATAAGACAGTGTTAGCAGGCGTATATTGAAGAAATCGATCAAATTTTAATGAAGATAAATGAAGCAGTTGCAGCAGGCCAAAAGAGATACAACCAGTCAAGGACAGTAATGCTCGAAAACTCTAAACTGGTGCACAATTCAAAGTCAAGTTTTTAAACAAAGAAAGTTCTGGAAAATAAATAAATAAATACTTTTTAAATAAAATTCGTTACAATCTGTCAAGGTGGTTTAAATTTATCAGTTAATGTTAATTTAATTTTGGCGGAGGAATTATCTTCCTCCACAATAGAGCGCTATCCGTAAATAATCACGTATGGAATGAGGACTACTAGGAGCACTGACTGGTAACCTTTTGATCTCCACCCTACAGCCCCATCTACTGCGTCAGGCAGATGAATATTTGAACGGTGTAGCTAGGGAGGTTACCCTACGAAATTACAGCAAGCGAATCCTGTTTCGGTCGTCTCCTCGCACCCTCCTCTCAAAGGACGATCTGGCCTCAGATCTCATCAGGCAACTAGGGGATAACTTCAGCCAACTTAAAGAGGTATCTTCGGGAAAGGGTCGCGTCTTTGTTCTCTCCTCACACAAAAGACTGTCTGACGGTGAGCTTAGTCATCTCAAACTGCAATCGCTCCTATTATCGTCTGGAAAAGTCTAATTAAAGCTTGACTGCACGCTACTACAAAGGACATTGGAGAAAGCTCAGACCCCTCAGCCGGACATCATTTCCCCTTCTGCAGCTAGTCACGCCTTTCCGGGCTGGAGCAATCCAAAGAAAAGCCGCTCACTTTACGGTGGCATCCTCGGTGACGCCCCTTCCTCCAGTCCCCTCCTGCTGACATCCTCCCTATTTGAAGGGCTTCCCTTCACCTAGATCCAATTCTCCACAACCGTCCCCCCCAAAGTCTCAAGCTTTATCATGTCATCCTGGCCGACCACGCCGCGTAAGATTCTCAAATAACGCACCCTTTCCCCCTATTTCATCTGCCGGACCCACATCTCTACGTCATGTCACTTTTGCCACCGATGCTGTGGTCCAGAAACCGAATAAACGTAAGACGCCTAAAGCCAAGCGGGATATCGACTCAGCCCCATTAACTTCAACTCCCTCTTCCGAAAACCTCATCGATCATACCCAGCACAGTTGCGTCTCAGCTTGTGATCAGTTCCTGTCCCCTCCCATCCTACCAACGCCACTCTAGAGCGCCAACTCGAGCCCAGATATCTCGCATCCTTATTGCTTTCAGATCCTCCAATTACATCACCCACCCGACAAAAGTGAGACAAAAGAGATTCAAATCGATGCTGACCACTCCATTCTCGTCAACGTGCGGTTAGTAACTCTCATCAGCCCTCTATCTCGCCCCGCCCGCCAGTGGAAAGCCCCCGCACGCTTCTCATCCCCGGTCTAACCATGCTTCCCACAGAGCACTCTCAGCAATTCTCATCAAATGCAGATCACTTACGCCCAAAATCAATCAACTGCGAGCATTTCTATCCTCTAACAAGCTAGACAATGCTTTATTGTTGAAACATGGCATTCCCCCTCCATCCACTGTGATGACCTTTTCCTCATCCATGGCTACACTTTACTTCGTAGTGACAGAACTGTCGGTCGTGGGGGCGGGCTGGCTGCCTATGTCCGATCCTCTCTCATGCCTAAACGTTTGTCGACATTGAACTCTCTAGGATTGGAATTTTTTTCGTTTCAGCTACTGATCTATAACCAAAGTATATCGACCTGTGTTGCCTACAGACCCTCCAACCTTTCAATCATCGACGACATTCGCGGGGCTTAACTTTTATCCACTTTTTTCTCACAGCACTATAATCGGTACATCGTTGTGGGTGACGTTAACCTACTCAAGGAAAACTGGAGAAATCTAACTTCTGAAAGTCACTGACTCTTCACGGATAACCTGCTAAATCAATTAGTGCACTTTCCTACCCGAGGGAACAACCAACTGGACTGTGTCCTCTCCAACAAATAGGTGACCGATGTCCAATCTCTGGAGATCTTCCATAATCTCGATCACTGTCAGGTATCCTTCCTCATTCCTCTTTTATCCTTTATCCCTAGAGAAGACACCCAATCATTCAGGCAATCCACCAACTGGGAAGAGTTCCGCCGACTCTGTGACGCCGTTAACAGGAGGAACCTCTTTCTCCCAAACAATCTCTCCTCATGCTTTGCCGAAGTCCATCACATCCTATCCTCCCAATTAAATTCCGCCATCTCTATTCAACACATACACGCAACAAATAAGTTGAAAACTTTATTTAAGGCACGCGGCAACCTCGCACGCATCTCTCGACTACGCACATTGTCACTTGCTCGCGCCCTCGCACTGAGACGTATCGATGGGCTCATTAAACAGGTTATCAACAAACAAGCGCTCCACATCAAAAGACGCATCCGCTCAGCTCCTAACCTACGGACAAAGTTCGCTATCATCAAACGCCAATTGCTGCAAAAGCACAAAACCTCGTATATTAACTTCTCTCGGTCGGACGACTTCTGCTTCGCCGACGACTATTTAACTTATCTCCTCGACTTTTTTTCCACTTCCACTCCGCCTGCCGAGATGTTAGACAACGGAGACACTCAAAACCTACGCTGGTTCATAATCTCACCGGCTTCCGTCGCCCAAGCAATTAAGAACATTAAATCTAAAGACCATTTCGATCAATACGGTGTCTTGGTCAACATGATTGCACTTCTTAACTGGAATAACTTCTCTCTGGTTGCTCATGTTATTAACCGTGCCTCAAAACTACCTATCTTCCCCCGGACTAGCTTAATTCGACGATCTCTCCTATCCAAAAAAATGGCACTTCGTCGATCTCCTCATTCAAAGATCTCCGCCCAATTACTATACTCTTCTTTCACTAAAATCACCGACAGGGTGTTATACAACTTAATCTTCCCCTTCATTAATTCTCAGGAAAACCTCTATCTCCTCGATGATCAATATGACATCTTGAATGGCCGCTCCTCTTCCACTAATTTAATTAGTGTTCTTAATCATTGTTACCCCTCCTTCTCCATAGGTCATGAATGCACACCCTCTTCCTGGATATAGCCAAGGCTTTTGATTCGCTGTCATTTTCAACAATTGAATCAGCCTTATTGAGTGCGGTATCTGCGGCAACGTCCTCAATCTTATAAGTTACTATCTCCAAAACCGATGTGCGACTGTAAAATCGGAAATAGTCACACGAGGCGAGCCCTTATCCGATCTGGAATTCCTCAGGACTCCTTACTTGGTCTTATTCTTTTCAACCTTACACTCGCGCAGGTACAGTTTGAAGACAACCTTTTCAAACAGTTTAAATATGCGGATGACATGGTCATAGTATTCAGTAACTCCACAGAATCCAACCCTTCCTTACCCCTTATATTGGAGCTTTTATCCTCGCTCCATTCATAGCTCAGCAATATCAGTCTCAAACTAAACCCCACCAAGACTCGTTAAATGAAATTGTCCTCCGACCCATTCTGATCTCTTCCGGTTGCAAATTATACCATTGATATTGAAATAATAGATTCGGTCAATTACCTTGGTATTTATCTTTCAAAATCCATAGACTTCTTCCTACACCTTACACACACTACTTCAAAACTCTTCAAATGGGCCCGCCTGATCTGCTTCAAGACTAACAACCCCATTCTTCAACTCACGCTATTCAAGGTCTACGTTCTGCACCTCATTTCATACGCTAGCGAATTCTACTGTCCTCTCACTCTCGCTTCCTCGTATACCATCGAACAGATATCCTCCAGATTTCTAAAGCGAGTCTTCCTCCAATGCCAAAATTATCAGGAACGCCTACTCCTGGCAAATCTTCTAACGCTTTGGTTTTCCCGTTACCTGCGAGTCATTTCTTTTAACCATAAGATCCCAACTTGCTTACCACTCTCCAACTTTGCTCCCCCAAGTCACTACTACGCCACACATTCTAGCAACTCTTCTATCCAATCTAACCATACCCCTAATATATTTAACAAAATCCATCTCTTTTTAAAAGCCACAAGTGTCTTCAACGCTCTTCCCACAGAAATAAAGCTTCTACCCCAGCACGAATTTAAAAAGGGTGCCCAAAAGTACTTCTTTAACAAATTTCTTTGTAAAACGACCGATTGGAAGCAAAATTGGTTCCTTCTTAATTCATAACATTTCTTTCACCCCGGCTATTCGGAGGATGAAATCCCTCTGGCTGACATCTAATTTCCACCTTTCCGCTCTGGTTTTAAATCTCTCTCTTGACTTCCTGATACCACTTCTATTCTCATTTTTATTATATCATATACATATAGTGGATTCTTTACCACGTTTTGCTCAACCAATCATTTTCATTTCTGTTCCAGCAAAAGACCGGAAATTCAAAACCCCGCTGGACCACCCAATGGTTTGCATCGGACTTCGACTCCCCCTCGTCTACCATCTTTATATAAACTCGTTCAACGGACGCCAGTGATCCCTGCACGTTACTCTAGCTTCAATCTAGTCGACTCCATACTAGTCAATACTAAACTTCAAAAATTCAATATTCACGTCAAAGGACTCCGTCGGTTGACGTCTGCTTCCGGTCCGCCATCATTTTCGATCTCACCATCTAGCTCACCTATCCAAACCCAGCCTACCCCGCATTGATGCTCGGACACTTCATGTAGTGAACTCCAATTGATCTTGTCTAGTAACATGGAATTTCTTTTTTATTTTTCACCAGATTGAACTATCATGAAGTTGATGATATCGCTTGTCTTCCACAAATCCTCCCCCTCCTGTTATTAAATACTTTGCTAGTCAAATTTCATTCGCCTCCACATATCCTACCTTTCATTTGTTATTTCAATGGTCGGGCCTGTTGGCCTTTGATGCCAAATAAATTTATTATTACTCTTATTATTAAAATATAAGCGCAATGCGGTTCCTACGTAACATACTCTGATTTTTTCGCTACCTTATTGTAGAACTGATTTTCTGCGCCTGCTACCTTACGTGTATTTACTCATGTTATGTCACTAACTCAACTGGCCGTCAGTAACGCCAGTCATTTTATTGCTTTGTATTTAAGCATACGCAATTAATTAATTCATTAATCGGATTTTAGGCGTCCCAGTCATCTTGTTATTGCTGCATACAATCAGGAAGTTTCATCAAGGATTTCAAACAGAAATTGAAACATCCTGTTTTGTCTAATCTACTGGTTTACGGGCATCTACACAGAGAATCAGTACCACAGGAATAAACATATAGCTAGTGTCTAGGAGGAATATTGGATATCCGCTTCTGCTCCGGTTCTTTAATATATCCCTGTGTTAGCCGACGAATGTCTCCCAAGTCCTATTAAGGGCCAACAAAAGTACTATTTACCATGTGGACCTCTTAGTAAGTTTGCGCTACACTCTACCCAGAGCGTTACATTGGCGAGTGCGTCATGGGAATTGATCGTTGTGCAGTTTATTCGTGAGGCGCAATTTGTCGACTGTTACTGTAAATATAGCCCACGATTTCTAGTACGCAAAGTTGTCAGCGTTTTAATAGTATGTATTATTTCATCTGTACAAGCCTGTATAACCGGTGATACATATTTGGAATTTTGCAGAGTAACCGTTTGTCTTAAGTCAACGAAATAATTTAATAGCGTTCTGCGGTTCATTCAGTGATAACGGTTGGAATTTTGCCAAGTCGCAGTTCAATTCTACGAACTGATTTAAGAGCGGCTGCTTTCGTGCCAAATTCCGTCCGTTATATTTCAGTTGTCGCTATTTAGTACATTTCAATATTCAAATTGACAATGTACCAGCAGCAATTCGGCTCCAAATTTCGTCAGTCCAATCATTGTATGTAGTTATTGATAAACGCTGTGTTATTTACACTTTATATTTATTCATAATTTCGCTGATCCCTACACCAAACTTCAGCAAGTTTCTTGACTCTTTTTCCCGAATACTTGGTGCTAAAAATCATACAGCCTTCTCTGGAATATTCTTTCGACAGATCTTTGAAAACACAAATTGTTGTATAATCTCATGTCTCTAAGAAGATGCACAATACTAATAAGACAATACAATCTATAACACATAAGAAAAGCTCATTATCCTCGCCTAAACGCAAATCTGCTTGAGAAGAGTATTCAAGACTTAGAAGAGTATCATCAGATCTTAAAATTGTTCTAGAAGTTACCATTTCTTTTGGTTTCTAAGGCTAAAGTATCATACAAAGCCTGTGGGGATAATTGCAAGCTAAACACTGTGAACAAAACCAATGCATACCTCATTCCTGATTTAAATTCATTGCTTAAAATACTCAGTGGTTGCAATTACTTCTGACTGATCGACCTCATAAAAACCTACCGGAAGACATAGAGAAAATTTCTGCCACTAATTCTTTTGATATTTTGAATAACTTTATACGTCTTTTGGTCACAAATGCGCCATTCATACTTTTTAGTTTTATGGACAACATTAAGCGCGATGTCTCAGACTCCAGGACGTCATATTTTGATGATACAATTGTTTTTATTCCCAGAAATTTCCTATCAAATTTAGCAGATCACGGACTCAATTATCAATTGTGACAAAACGCAAATTCCAACTACATCCGTTGATCATCTAGAATATTGCATCACACATCAAGGTGTACTGCTTTGCCTTTTAAGGTGAATTTTATCGACAAAATTTCATTACCAAAGACGTTGAAAGACTTACATAAAATAAAAAAAATATTATCGCAAGTTCCTTCTAGGAATATTAAAATAACTATATCCGTTCTGTAGGCACTTAAGAAATCTGGAAGAACTGAGCAATAACTCAACTATTTATTGGTAGTCTGATGACGAAGAATTGGTCCGCCAGGCCATTAGCTCGTAAGCAAATGCCACGATGCTAACACATCCATATTTTGAACGACCTTTCTATTCAAAATTGATGTTTATGAATTAAAAATAAGGGCCACCTTGAAACAAGAGAACGACAGATTTCTGAAGTCAATTAGAATTTACTTGCATACTGTCTTACCAATGGAATCTTAATCCAAAAATTTCGGTCGAGAACATCTCGCTATTTATGACGAGGTTCGTCACTTCATTAGAATTGCTAGCAGCAGCAGATTTGTCGTTTTTACAGATCATTCTCTTTTAGATAGCATACTTTGAAATGCGACTTCAGCATTTGCATATTACGCTTCAAGAACAGAGAGACAATTAATAAGTTTTTGTGAATCACATTTGGACATTTTCCAAGTTAAATGCAAAAAAATCATTATTGCCGACGCACTTTTAAGATCAGACGTCTCGCTTCAACCAAATTTGCCTTCGTCATTCTTAATCAATACTATGACTCTCACCAATCCTACATTTGCACCGTTTCTTCTACGAACAGAACATAGTAGCGAAACTCACGTTCAGAAACCAGTATCTCGTCATCCTATTAAGTTCTAATGCAGGCTTCGAATTTATTTACACACTGTCTACTTCAACGGCACGCAGCCGCGCAAACCAGTTTTTTCCAATAGCCTCCAGATAAATGTTTTTGACTCCGTTCCCTCTATTTCTACACCAGGTTATGCAGAAACTGTCAAACATATAAAATATCATTTTTTTATGTCATCAAATTAAGCAGAACGCCAGACGATGTGTCTCTGTGTGTGCTAAAGGCCAAACGAATAACATTAATTCGCACATTCACTCTTAATTGGAACATTTCCCAACAATGTCACGCTTGGCCATCATTAACATCGATATAGTTAATCTAATTAAGATTCAAAATTTCAAATACCTTCTAATCATGATCGATAAATTTCCTCGGTGGCCAGCGGCGTTACCTCTCGGCACCACTTCCACAGAAGAAGTCATTAATGGATTTATCTGTGCGTGGATGATACGTTTTTGTGTTGCTAAGGAGTTTATTACTGGTAGATGTACATGTTTCCCATATGATCTGTTCAGAATTACCTTTCGGTTCAGAGGATGCATTTTAGGGCCGACCTACGCCTACCTTACACAGTTTAATGAGATGGAAGACAGAATGCATAGGGAACTCAAAGCAGCTTTAACATCCTTGACAATTGTTGGCAACTTGGTCGCTTCATTAACTTTAGTAATGATGGAAATTCATTCTCGTATACGAAAATATATTCGAACGTCCGCGTCACAAATCTTGTATGGCATGGACCCACGCCTGCCAAATCAACTCCCACGTTTACTACCCACACATGATGACACAGAAATCAAAGATTCTCGTCTTCTAATGTATTTTAGTAATACATTGGCCCAGAAACAAAGTCAAGCTCCTCGTCCAGTTTTTGTTTATCCGCAACTCCACAGTTGTGGGAATGTACTTATTCTTAACGACGCAACTGTAGCACTACTAAAACCTAAGTATCATGGAACTTTCCTAATTTTATTTAGACAATCAAAATAGTTCCTTATAATTCAGGTTGCGCCATCTACTAGGATGTAATCATTTTCACTCACAAAGATCATGAATCACAACGCTGAGCATATACTATCTCCATTAGTCTGATCGAATTCCTCTTATTAACAAAGATCAAGGTTGGCCAGGGAGCTCAAATGTAAACCTTGCATTGCCTGTTGCAAAACAATTTGAAATTATTACCTTGCTGCTCTCAAAACTAATCAGCATCGTTTTACTTTGGATTCACGCTCTATGACCAACCACTACAGCTAACAGTTTGTGTAGCGATAACTAGTGGTTATTTGGCATCATATCATTGTTGAAGCAATTAACGAGTATTCATCAGTCTATCATTAGCACATTATGATATATTTTTGATTGAGCTAAGAGCAGACTATTAATCAGCTTCTCATCTGCGTTCAAACTCTGCCATGGCAAACAAATCAAGCGTCGCCAAGAGGAATTTTTATTTAGACATTTTCAGAGAGGAAAGTGATGTGACCGTTTAAAGTATTTTGCCAGAATCTTGTTAATTATTTTAATATAAATACGCAATTAAATTGACTGGCTCTGGACAATTGAGAGCAGGCCATTCCTAAACAATCCAATTATGACCTGAATTTATGATATAATGGCAATGTATTCTAATCTGTTCGTTACCTGTAACTACTGTCGCCATTCTGCTTAATTGTCTATCTGTACCTGATTTCTTAATTGCGTTTGCTCATGCTGTGTCACTAAATAAACTAGCCGCCAGTCACGACCGTCTTCTTGTTGTTGTACATCTAGACAAACGTAATCAATTAATTTATTTATAAACTTTTCTAAGTGTGCCAGCCATCTTGATATCGTAGCAAACCGTCAGCAAGACTCTTCAAAGCCTATGAAAAGCAATTGAAAAATTTTGCTTCGTCAATTCTACGGGTTTATGTGCATACACACAGAAGATATATACTGCACGAACGGGACACTCATAGCAAGTGATGAGGAGGAGTTCTAAACATCTACTTCTGCTCTGGTACTCAATAAATCACAGAATTGGCTGGTGAATGTATTCAAGACCCTATTAAGCGTCGCCATAATTACTGATTACACTGTTGACTTCTTAGTAACGTTGTAAAATTATATGTAACATATATGTGATATAATGAGAAAAATATGCGTTTAAAATGTTTTGTAAGGGCTCCTCCATATATATGTTTTCCTATGTTTTAATCAATAATTTGTTATTGTCGATAATAAAATGATTAATTTCTCATGAATAGTTAATTTTGTCTGTTTTTAGAGAAGAATCTCAAATTGGTTGATAAGTAAACTGATTGGGTTTTTTGCGGCAAAACCCTTAGATTCATAAATGTATGCTAGGGCAACCAATACGACGGCCATCATTTCCACTCTGATTTAACAAATGCTTTGTATTTTATCTTATTTTGGTTGACATAAAAAGCAGCATTAAGTGCTAGGATGCACAACGTTATACCGAAGGACTTAAGGAAGTTAAACTAAGGAAAATCACAGAATGGAATGTGAAATTGTCTTGTTTTAAACTTAGATGTCATTATAGTAATGTGTCAGTAGGGCTCCCATTATGTTGTAGGAGGTTTTGTAGCTAATGTAAGAGGTTTTGCAGGGTATCTATCTATTTAGTGATGCTATAACATTCCTACAAATGCCTGGTAGCTGCTGTTGAGATCCGTGCTTATGACTAGTCCATGACCTTTATCCGATGGGTGCTGTGAGAAGGCTAAGTCGAATCATCATAATTATATTGTACACAATGTTGCGAAGAAAAAACGAAATTCACCGCTAAACAAAACGGACCATTTTCTAGACGGCAACAAAACGATATATTGTCAAAACAAGTAATTATCAATTGACAGATAAACAAAACGGACCGTGCTCTAGACGGCAACGAAACGATATATTGTCAACACGAGTAATTATCAATTCACAGTTAAACAAACGTCTGAATCGTGATGAATACATGTAAATTATTGAAAATATATGATGATATAAATAAAGTCACTGGTAAATATTGTCACTGATAATTGATGGATAAAAATCGTGTAAAAAAAGTCTTGAAAAAACATCACAAATAATAAATCCACTGTTTGTTAGGTTTTCAAACTATTTAATTATAAAAATCCATTGTACTCTGATGTTCCAGCTATCAAAATCTTTGCGTTTATATATTGGACCATGTTGCTGACGTGTAGGACAGATCGACCGATTCTGAGCGTTATACTGTAAGGAACTGTAAAGAGGAAACAGAAATGCCGGATCGTTCATCGTTATCGCCGTTTCAGAGCGTGATCGGACCAGTTTGCCAGGAAGCCGTAGACATTCGCCAAACACCATTTCAGCGGAACTACATTTGATCGGCTCACGAGGTCTTGTACGCATTGATAGGATTACTTTAGGTAAAGTCGTAAGCCATTTTTCTACTGGGCTGGCCTTGAGCGCCGCTTTTAGTTCCCGGTGTGGCCTTTCGACGAAACTATTTTCTCTCGGATTGCGAGCCGCGGTTACGAAGTGTTTGAAACCATAGTATTTCAGTAGGGCTGCGAACTCTTCGCCGAGGAACTGTGCGCCACGATCGGTTGTCACTTCAGCTGGAGCACCAAACCGAGCGAACCAATTGAGCTCTAAAGTATAACTGACAGTGACATGCTTCATCTCTGCCGGTAGTATGGCCTCATAACATCGAGGTGGTGCGATCCCCTATTGACAGTAGATAACGTATATTGTTCATTGCAGGTAAGGTTTATAGATCAAAGTGTAAGCGCGTGAACCGTACTTTGGGCACTTCGATGAACTGTGGCGCCGTTTTGGTGTATCTCGTCACTTTGCATCGCTGACATTCTAGGCATTTATTTGACCACTTTTTGACATCTCGACGCACGCCAGGCCAAAAATACGATCTGGATAAAATTTACACTGAGGCCTCGCCAGATTGATGGCTCATTGAATGGTAAAACGCGAAGATCTTGTGACGATGTTTTCAGGTATAAACGGCCGAGGGCCCTCGCCAGTTATTTCACTCTGTAGCAGAATTCCATCATAATAAAGTGTTTTGAGGCGTTTGACATCAAATGTACGAAGAGATGGGTAATCTTGCTGTGCTGTTTCCAATTTTTGAGTACTTATAGGTGAAGAAAAGAGGATGGAGACACAGAGATCTGCAGGACGGCTCAGGAGGTCTGCGACTACGTTTTATGACACTTTGACTTTACATTCATTTTTGTGTATTCGTGGTAGTTGCGAGTTGACACATCGTTAATATAAATACTTTTCTTTCCTCTTAGCATTGGGTGTAGAGGAAGGTGGTCAGTATCGATCTTGAACTTTCGGCCATCCAGATAGTTGTGCAAGTGTAGGATCGACCAGTAGATAACGAGTAACTCTTTACCTAAAGTATCATATCGCGTCTCGCGAATGTTGTAGTTTTTGCGAGAAGAACGCGATAGGTTGGTGTACGCCATTGATGGACTGTTGAAGGACTGGGCCTGTGGCAACGTCGGATGCGTCTGTGATCAATTCAAAAGGATGAGACCAATCAGGTGAATAAAGCATGATCACTTTGCATAAAGCCCTTTTGGCATTCTCTTAAGCCTGCATGCCCTCCACATTGAGCCTTATCAGTTGTGATTTCTTGACAAAACGGCTTTCTGACACGAGATATTTGTGAAGAGGTGACAGAATCTTGGCAAGGCAAGGTAAGAATCAAGAATAGTAGTTCATCTTGCACAAGAAACCTCGTAACGCTCGAACGGTGGTTGGAGGCTGTAGATCTTGAATGGCGCGAACCTTAGCAGGTAGATGTGTCATTATTTTCAGGGAAATTTGACGATTGAGGAAAATAATTAATGTTTATGCTAAGACATTTTTTGTCATGAAGCTGAAGGCCATAGTCTGCTAGACGTGCGAGTAGAATATAAATATGATGCATATAATGATAATCGCATGTGCCACCTCCGGTGAATCTGAGTGCAATATACGAAATGAAGACTTTGTCCATAGGTACTTGATAGTACGCTTTAACTAGGTCGAGTTTTTGAGTACACAGCATGTCCAATGCAGATCTGAATAGGTCAGTTGGATTTGGCAAGATGTACGAATAAGACTGTGTGCAAGAATAGAGAATACGATAATGCCCACATATTCTGAATGTTCCGGGTTTACTCTTTGGTACCTCTACCACCGGCGACGTAAATGGTGAGCTGGATCGTGCACAAATGCCTTTTTGACGTAGCATGGCGAATTGTTACTCAGTGGCTTTATGCTTGGGCGGTGCCAATGGACGTGCTCTGGGTGGATGAGGAAGTGGATTCGATAAGTTGATGCGATGAGCTGTGGTGGCACGCTTCCTCTTGAGTATCAATTTCATTAGATCCGTTTTCCTTATGGTCTCATTTATGAATTCTGGTTTTAGACAATCGTTCTCTTAACTGTGATTTTAGAAACAATCTCTGTTAATTATAAGCAGTTTAACTAGAGATTTCTTGAACTGAAATGTTATTTTTAATTAATAGGGTTTTGTTTTTATAATAATACACACCCGCGCGTAATACACCGGTAACGTGCAGTTAATTAATGTGATTTAACGCTCAAAGCCAGGATTTATATATTTTGTGTGTTTAACCCTTAATACATAATTACTAACCATTCTTCCTAGACATTTTGGATTTACATATTTTATGTGTTAACACTTTATAAATAATTAATAAATTTCTGTCACGAAATTCTGGATTTTTATATTTTGTATGTTTAACCCTTTATACATAATTACTAACTATTCTGCTAAGACATTCTGATTTATATATTTTGTGTATTTTATCCCTTTACACCTGAATATTAACTGTTCTGCTAGGACATCCTGGATTCATATTTTATGCTTTTCAATCACTCATACAAAAACCATCTGTTCTGCTAAGATATTCCGGATTTATTTATTGTGTTTATTGTGACTTTGCTTTTATGCCTAGATAGTAACTTGTGTTGAAAATATATTATTTTGCTGCCGTCTAGAGCACAGTCAATTGTGACTAACAGTGAATTTTAATTTACTTTGCAACATTATGTACAATATACGTATGAAGACTCGCCTTAGCCTTCTCACATCACCCATTGGAAGAGAGTATGAGACAGATTATAAGCACAGCCCTCGACATCAGCTACCAGGCATATGTAGGAATGGTATAGCATCGCTAAATAAACAGCTAGCCCACAAAACCTCTTACATTAACCACAATACCTCCTACATAAATAGTGCCACCTTTCGTCGAGCTTAAAGTTGATAAATAATTAATCAACAATTCTAGTCTATGAGAATATCAATCAGGCGCTAGTCCTCCCGCTAGCATAAGCACTTCGGATAAATGTCACGGAAGAGTGAATCCGTTAAAGAGGCGAAAACACACAAGAATACAAATTCTGAGCCACAAAACACAGCGAACCACTCTCTCGAGATCACAATTCTCGAAGAATGCCACAGGATGACGGATGAGGACGATGTAGCACTGCCATCTGTAATCGACAGCGCGCATACACATAAGATGACGTTTAGCTCAGGAAATGCAGGGAGCCCGGTGGCGAGCCCAGTGACAAGCCGCACCAACACATGGGCCGAGTAAAAGATATGCTAATTCGATCCAGACTACCTAGACGTGTGGATCGACAATGTTGCTTTATTGGCCAAGGTGTCCAATATAACCGAAGAGGGCTCAATTTTTTGAAGGCTTGGGAGACAATTCCAATGTCTTTCAGACGCAGACTCAAAGATATCCTGCATCAATATTCTGAGGGAACATGTTTGCAGGCATAGCAGAGCCAGCAGCGCGCTGTCAAGCAGCGCCTGACACCAGATCGGGAAAGCAGGCTTACAGAATTGATGAGCCAGACGTCTCTAAGTAGCCGCACGCCTTCCGAGCTATGTATGGAGATGGAGCTGAAAGCCTCTGAATTCAATCTACTCAAGGAAATCATGATGCGACTATTAATTCAGAAGCTTCCTCCGGCATTCCAAGAAATGGCGACGTTTCTCCGCGAATCCGTTGAAGTGCAAGGCGACGTACTGCCGGCAGGTCTAGACAAGTGGTGGAAGAAACAACACTGCAGCTCACCTGACTCAGAGCCAAGTTGCATCGCTTCACGCCTGTCCGAGCCTTAGTATCCATCGTGGTCAGCTAAAATTAATGTCATCATAGAGCGCCTCATCAGTATGCTCAGAAGCCTCGTGTCAGGCCAGATCCGGCCTCGGTCGCTGCCGTCCACTACAAAGCGACCAGAGCAGGCCTGACCAGAATCGACAACCGTCCCGAAACAGCACCAAATGTTCGGCGTCCAAAGGCCGTGACACAGTCCCAGAACAACTGACTGAGTGGTGCCCGAATCATCGCAGCCAGTGGCTACTCCACGAGCTTTATTGCCACTCAGCCAATGGTTGCGAGCAGCAATCCAGCGCACAGGATGCGACGTTCGGATGGAGCTGCTGGTCACCTTCGACAACTCAGGA